>QAXK01005276.1:0-12592 GCA_004335735.1 Chlorella sp. KRBP
CACGCCAGCGGCAAGACCATCCTGGACCATGTGGTGCGCTGCCCTCTTCCTCTCTGTGCCTGCCCTTCCTGCCCTCTGTGCCTGCCTGCGTCCTTGCTGCGCCCTGGGACACGCCAGCGGCAAGACCATCCTGGACCATGTGGTGCGCTGCCTTTCCATTGCTCTGCTCGAGCTCCTTCCCGTACGCGCCCTTTGCATGCCTGCACCGTGCCTTCACCATGCTGCATCCGTGCTTTTGCCTCTTCCGTGCTCGCACATCTCGCCACTGCCCCGCCCTGCTACAAACCTGTCGCGCGCGCACACCTCAACAACATCACACCGCAAACCTACTGTGACGGCTGCAGCATCATGAGCGCCTGTCGTGAAGGCCATGCAATAATAATGATGATGACATTATGACTGGCTGCAGGTGCACATGCCTACGGCGGACCACTTCACGCCCGTGGGCGCCTCGCTCATCCCCACGGGGGAGATCCTGCCCGTGGCCGGCACGCCCTTTGACTTCACGGCGCCACACGCCATTGGAGAGCGCATCGACAAGGTGCGGCCTGAATCAATCGGCGATGGCATACGATATCCAGGGACTGCTGCTTTGCACGTGCGCGCCTGCCGAGTTGGTCGGTGCGCTCCCCCCTCCCTTCCCTCCACACCGTGTGCTGCATGCCTGTCCAGCCAACTGCAAGCGCCCCATTCGCGTTGCTTGCATGCAGGGCGGCCAGCCGCAACAAACTGCCGTCACGATGAGTGCGTCGCGCCGTCACGTGTGTGTGTGTGTGTGTGCGTGCGCAGGTCCCAGGCGCGCCCCCAGGCGGCTACGACCACAACTACGTGCTGTTCAACCAGGGTCCGCAGGCCCGCTTCATCACCAAGAACGGACAGGCCTCGGTCAAGTGAGTGTGGGAAACGCTCCGGCTGCAACCGTGTTGCTTGCTTAGTCTGCTGGGAAGGGAGAGTCTGCTTGCAGAAGGAGTGGCCTTGCGCCAGGGCATCCGGCCTCTTTGCAGTGCCCCACGCGCATGGATTGCGAGCGCCCGTGGCGTGTGGAGCTGCTGGGATGTACCTCCTTTGAGAGGACCGCTTGCTGGAGTTACCTCCTAGGGCCGAAAGGGGTCAGACGCGTGTCGTGATGCGGTGCTCGAATGTGCTCTCCCGGCCCCACTGCGCAGCCCCAAGCTTGCCGTGTCCGTGTGGGAGCCCAAGTCAGGGCGCGTGCTCGAGGTGCTCACCACGGCACCCGGCGTGCAGTTCTACAGTGAGTGGTGTGCCGACTTACAGGGCCAGGGCGCGGCGGAGCGGGATTGGGTTGCACAGGGCGGTGCATGCACGCAAACAGGGCCGGTGGCGCGAACCTGAAAGGAGGTCTGAGAGGAAGCGACAGCGTACCAGAAGTTGACAGCGGCCACCGCTGGTTGTTGGCTGCAAGGGAGCTTTGTGTGCCCCAAGCGCACACACAAACACACACACTCACACCCGCCTGTGCAGCCGGCAACTTTTTGGACGGGACGGTGACGGGCAAGGGGCGTACCGTGTACAACAAGCACGCCGGCTTCTGCCTGGAGACGCAGGTGCGGTGCTGTGCGTGAGGGTGTGCAGCAAACAGCCCCTGCCCAGTGACGCGGTGGCGCTAACCTGTTAGTTAGCCCAGGAGGGCCCGTGACCCCGCGTGCGTTGCCTGCCGCCCCACTCTGCCAAATCTGCAGGGCTTCCCAGACTCCATCAATCAGCCCACCTTCCCATCCGTGGTGGTGCAGCCGGAGGAGCCGTATGTGCACAAGATTGTATACAAGTTCACCACCCGGTAGTCGTCTCTTTTTGATAGTGGCAGTCGGCAGTCTCGGAACCATGGACCGCGCCGGGACTCACTCTGGCCCTGTCCTCACCTCATACGGATGCTGCGAGGACGCACTTTTGCCCCACTTTTGACTGTGATTCTGCCTGTGACCTCAGTGCGCCGCGGCTGCAACTCTTGGGGCTGCAGTCGCACCCTGCTCGCACCCAGCACAGTGGGAGCTACTCTATGCGGTTGCAAGTCAGGCGAGCGCGAGCACACATGCAGGCGGCGTAGACGCATGAGAGGGGAATTGCAGTCTGTGGCAGTAGGACGTGCCAGGGCATGGTGCCAGGGTGCTGGGTCATATGATCAACACGCTCACACGCTCACTCTCACTCTCGTGTGGTGTCATAGGACGCAGCAGTTGTACAGGGGGCAATGAGAAAGTCAGGACGTCTCACACACACACAGGCGCTCTCCTCACGTGTCACCACCACACCACGCTCTCATGATATCCTCTCAAAAGCGGACTCTGCTCTGGCCGCCATGCAATGGTCCTGTTGTGGCGCACCACCAGCACGGTGGCATATCATCCTTGGCACCACGTTGGCAGGTACCCAGTAGCGAACAGAGCGAGCAACCGCACCCCTCCCCCACCTTGATGGACAGAGCAACACGTAAACGTCTGGAAAACAGAGCAAAGGACGCTTCTCCACCTGCACAACCAGCCCCTGCTGGCTGCCATACCGACTGCCCTCGCGCCCAGCACAATGCGTTTCTTCGCAGGCGTTTGCACACGTGCCCGTGGGGAGGTGTGCCGCCTCCCATCAACTTTTGCTGAACCGTGGCAAGCCAAGATAATCCCCCCGGGAGCCTGCCTTCAGCCCTCACCCACGCGGCCAGATCAAGCAACGCAGAGGGCGGGACTGGAAGGCCCTCTCATCGCACCCTCCCTCCCCACTCAGTGCAACGTGCAGCACACACCACCCCGGACCCCTGCTCCCCCCCTCCGCTCCCTCCTGCGTTCCCTCCGTGCTCCAGCTCTTATCGCCACCGCTCGTGGTGGGTGTGCGCCTTTCATGTCGCCACAGCTGGCGGCAGGTATCGCCAGACACCACCGCACGTAGCGGGTGCCTTCAGTGCACCATACCACATGGGCCTGCCGCTGCGCATGATGGACCACGCTCTCAGCCGCCACCACACGTGGCCCTTCCTTTAATGCGCCACCACACGTGCTGCGCCTGCCACTGCAAACGCGACAAGCAAGTCCTCTTCTCAGTTGATGTCGAGGATGCTGCGCATGATGGACTGGCCCGTGGTGATCTCGAGCATGACGATGACAAAGAGCGCCACCATGGCCAGGCGCCCGTTCCACGTCTCTGCCGACTTGGTCCAGCCCCACTCCCACATGACCACAGGCGAGGGCAGGGCGCGCCGCTCGCGGTCGTACGCCTGGAGCAACGCCTCCAGCTCACCTGCACGCACGCGCACGTGCACACACACACGACCAACACGCACAAGAGACGTCAATGACACATGTCGGAATAGCCTGTCACGGGCCAGGTGATTTACAAGTGCACGCAGCAGGGTAGGGCGAGGGCTTCACTCTGAGGCGACCGTCGTGTTAAGAAGCACCGTCAACCCACGAGCCTGCCTCAAGAGCGGCCATTCAAACCGCGCGGCGCACCCTCCCGGTGCGAATGCCAGGTGCCTGCCGCCGCTCACCCATGGGCACGAGGGAATCGTTGGGCGTGGCCATGCGCCCGACGAAAGGCAGCGCCTCCACCACGGCGTCCGCCAGGTCAGAGATGAACACCTGCAGCACGATTGCAGCGTGCACAAGTTGCTGAGCCCACGCGCTTGTAATGGGCCAGCTGCAAGGCTGTCCGTCAACGCCGCTCCCAAAGCTGGTGCTAGCCCCAACCCCATCGGACAAGCAGCTCCCTTACCAGACCGCGTGCCCATGGCAACATAAAGCAATGCTCTACGCCGCCGCAGCGCTCACCTCGTTGGTGTTCAGCGCGGGCACGCGGCCCCAGTTGTGGATGCCGCTCTCCTCGGCCAGCTCCCGGTACTCCATGTCAATCTCCTCCAGC
The DNA here is from genome assembly GCA_004335735.1 of Chlorella sp. KRBP. Classification (NCBI taxonomy): domain Eukaryota; kingdom Viridiplantae; phylum Chlorophyta; class Trebouxiophyceae; order Chlorellales; family Chlorellaceae; genus Chlorella; species Chlorella sp. KRBP. Next base: position 3,868 of record QAXK01005276.1, read on the forward strand.
GTCTCAATGTGCTCGCTCACGAAGGACACGGGCACGGCCAGCATGCTCTTGATGCCTCGAGCACCAAGCTCCCTGCACGCACGCCACGACAATGCAACGCGGTACGTGCACCTCAGTTGACCACAGCAATGCAATCGGGTGCACCTCAGCTGACCACAGCAATGCAATCGGGTGCACCTCAGTTGACCACAGCAGTGCAACAGGTGCAGCAGCTGCATCCATGGAGCACAGCGTCAAGCGCGTGCAGCCCACGGCCAGCAGCCTGCTGCACCCAGCCACTACGCCTGCCTGTGCAAGCACCACCCTGCCACACCTGCCCGCTTCCTGCCCCACGCACCTGATGCTGTCGTCGGTGTAGGGCTTGAGCCACTCCACCGGCCCCACGCGCGACTGGTAGGCCAGCGTGTGGTGGTTGCCGTGCCCGCGCCGCGCCACCTCGTCCATGATGAGCCGCACGCACTCCTCCATCTCCTCCTTGTAAGGGTCGCCTGCACAGGCAGCCGCAGGCAGGGAGCCACGTCAGGCACACACGTGCTTGACGCCCACACGTCACCCCACACGTTGCCAGCGGGGTGCACACGCATGCCATGCAACATGCGGGTGCACCTCCCTCCTCCTGCATCTCCTGCATGACTGCGGTCCCTTGCCTCAACACACAGTCGCGTCCCGGACCTGCCTCCTGCACCTACTGCATCCCTGCGCCTCCACACTGCTGTCCCTCCTAGCCCCTCCGCCTGCCCCTCTGCCACGCACTCCAAGGCCCCCTCACCTGCCTCCTCCACGTACGACTTTGGCACACCATGCGCCGAGAAGAACACCTCGACCTCCTTTGGCCGGTCAAACTTGCCCAGCTCCTGCACGATGAGGTCGGCCATGGCCTGCACGTACCCCTTGCGCTGGTACCACGACGGGATGACCGTGTGCCGCAGGTCGGCCAGCTCAATGTCCTCCTTGAAGAGCTTCTCCAACAACCTGCATGGCCGTGGTGACCGCAATGGTAGCAGCACTAGTTATAGCACCCTCCTCGCAGCGTGGCGGGCAGCGTGCATGCCATGCATTGCGCCCTCCCGTCCTCCAGCTAACCCATGGTGTTTCCTGCTCTGCACGCTGGCGCCACCTTCAACGTCCTGCGTGCTCGCTGCACGTGCACCTGCCACACCACATTGTCTTGCCCCCACCCCGCCCTCTTCCTCTCGCCCCGCACCTGAGCGAGGAACCAGACGTTGAGATTGAGAACTGCGGGTAGAGCGGCAGGATCACCAGCTGCCCCACGTCGTCGCGCTTGATCTTGTCCAACGCCTCCTCAGTGTACGGGTGCCAGTAGCGCATGCCAACGTACACCTGCCACACGCCACGCACTCTCCGCACCCGTGTCAGGGCCCTAGCCCGCAACTCGTGTGTCGCCAGTGCCGCTCCTGCAGCTGCCACGTACTCTAGCAGGGCGAACGGCACATGTGCAGCGTACATGACCGCACGAGCAGCGGCTCACCTCTGCGTTGACGCCCTTGGATTGCAAGGCCGCCTGCAGCGCCACCGCCTGCTCCTCCGTGATGCGCCGCAGCGGCGAGCCGCCGCCGATGGCCTTGTAGCCCTCGCTGCTCTTTGGCGCGCGCAGCGTGGAGATGGCCGTGGCCAGCAGCGGCTGCAGGAACTGTGCGGGGGGCGGCAGGCGGATGATGTCCGGGTCGGCGAAGAGGTTGTAGAGGAAGGGCTGCACATCGTCCAGCGTGTCAGGGCCGCCCAGGTTGAGCAGCAGCACGCCGACCTTTTCCATGCCCGGCAGCTGCGGCGAGTGGGGCGGAGCGGCGGCGCTGCTGCCGCGCGGCGCGGGCGCGTTGCTGGTCTGCGGCGAGGCCCACTGTGGCAGCGCGTCCGGCTGGAAGCCCACGGTGGAGGCGATGGGCCCCGCTGCCGCCACCACGCTGGGCGGCTGCGCCTGCGCGCCCTGCTGCGCGCCTTGGGGCGAGAAGGCACTGCCGACCGGCCGCGACTGCGCCTCCACCACGCATCCGCACCCCCTGCTGCTCCTCCTGCGAGGGCAGCACGACGAGCACATCACCGTGAGCGCCTCGCACGCGATCGAGCGCGATGGAGAGCCACGCGTGGGCGTGTGGCTGTCGCTCACTGAGGCAGGCGTGGCCTCGGCCCCCAGCAAGCGCAACGCAAAGGAGCGCAGCGCGGTCTGGAGGATCAACTCACATGTTGGCAGAAGAGCTGGGCGTCCAGGGACACCGGCGTCCGCTGCTCCTCCTCCGCGCTTGCGCGTCGGCTCCCACTGGCTCACAGAGCGGCCTCGAGACCTGCTCCACGCCTCGCCCGGACACGCTGCACGGCCCTGCGGCCCCTCGCTGCTGGTGCATTAGCTGCATTTCGAGCCGCTCTCCTCACTGGGGCGTCGCTGCTGCTTGGCAGGTGGCCAGCGCGTGTGGCGCCTGCGCCAAGGCCCGCTCAAGGGTGATGCCGAATGTCGCGCAGCAGCCAACGTGGTGCCTGCACTCTGCGCTGCTGTGGCCGCTGCGCTGCTTTGCCGAGGGGCCGAGCTCGTGATGACCTCCGCACGACAATGCGAGCGAGCCTCTACGCGTGTGCTGGTGCTTAAAGGTGCAGAAGTAGATATCCAAACGTGGAGCTGACCTATCGCTCGTGCAGCTCTCGTTTGCACATTGGCAAGCCGCCATGTGCGAGCTCGCACAAGCGAGCAGAACACGAAAGGCAGGCAGATGCGCATGCATACGTGTGCCTTCTTGTCCATCCTTGGGTGGAGGCCTCCTTGGGTGGCGGCAGTGCGCACCGGCGCAAATGCGACTCCGCACGTGACTGCTCACGCGCGCGTGCTTGGCTCTGGTGGGGCATTGCCCAGTGCTTTGGTGCGGCAATGCCTCAGGGAGGCACGATCAAGCACGAGCTCTTGACCGTCTTGCACGGCAATCGACAGACCAAAACCATCGCAGCAAACACGCCCCGCAGCACCCCGCGCTGACAATGAATAAGCCAAAAAAATGGAAAAAGAATGTTCAAGGCCACACAGCGTCAAGGCACACAGCAGCGTGCCATTACACAGCGAGCGAGAAGTACACGGTACAGCAAGTACAGCGAGTAGAGAGCAGCTCTACTCGAGCGTCTTCATGCGCGCCGCCGCGCCTCCCTTGTGCTTGCCGCCGGCCTTGGTGGCAGCAGCGGCAGCGCTGGGGGTGGCGCCTGCAGCGCCAGACGATGCGTCGGCGCCCTTGCGGGGCTTCTTGACGCGCCCTCCTGCTCCTCCTGCTTGCTGCTCTTGTTGTTGTTGGCTCGCCTTGCCGCCCTTGGCAGGCTTGGACTGCTTAGCTGCTTGGTGGGGCTTGGCAGACTCACCGTCGCCCTGCGCACACACAGGACGGTGACGGGGGGCACGGCAAGTGCTGAGCAAGGGTGCGCAGCGCGTGCTTGTGGGTGGACGGATGCAAACGGGTGAATGTGCAATGCGTGGAGTGCTTCGCGGTTGGCTCAGGTTGTGAGTGGTGATATGTATGGTAGTCGTCACGCTTTATTTGCTTGGTGGGCATCGCTCTCAGACGAACGAGACATATAACATCATCACCAACCGCTCAGGACGAAGCTTCTCATGATTGATGCTTGAGTGGATGCACCAGTGCGTACCGCAAGGCCAGCCAGCCACACACTAGCCACGCACCTGCACTGCCGCCATGACTGCCTCCCAGCTCAGGCCGCCTTGCCCGTACCCAGCACTGTCGTCGTCACTCTCCTCCGCCTGCTTCTGCGGCCGGGAACGCTTCCCCGCCGCCTTGCCCGTCGCCGCCGCCGCACTGCGCAGCGCACCACCGTTGCCAACCGCCGCTGCCTTCCCCTTGGCCCCTGCTGCAGGCGCCACCGCCGCCGCCGCCGCCTGCTTGGCACGCTTGCGCGGAGGCTGCTCCTCCTCCTCCTCCTCCTCCTGTTGCTCCTCGTTGTCTGGGCTGTCTGACACGTCCTCCTGCTCCTCGCTCCCGCTGACTGACACCTCCTCCCCACCCTCCCCATCCTCCTCGCTGTCATCAGACACCTGCACCTCCCCGTCCTCATCCCCCGACGCCACCCCCTCATCCTCGGGCGAGAAAAAGTGAGCCATCACAGGGATCCGTGACCGCGCCTGCAGCGCCGTCGCAGAGCTCAGCAGCTCCCTGGCCGCACGCGCCGCCGCCGCCGCCTCCTCCGGCCGCGCGCCCGCCTCCCCCATGGCATCCTGCTCTGTCACTGCCTCCGCCGGCTCAGGCACCGCCTCCTCTCCCTCCTTGGCCGCCACCGTCGCCGTCGCCACCGCCTCCTTGTCGTGCTCCGCAGCGGCGGCCTCCAGCTGCTTGAGCTGGTACTTGTCCTCGGGGAGGTGGTCGGGCGGGAGGGTGAAGAAGGGGATCTTGCCGCGCTGCCAGTCGTAGAGCACCATGCGCGCCGCCGTGTTGAGGTCGGGCTCGCCGCCCTTGAGCAGCTTGCCAGAGACGCGCGCCAGCTGGGAGAGGAAGTCCTCGGCGTCCTTCCACTCCGTCACCTTGTACGCGCGGCGCTGCGGGGCACAAGGCACGTGTGCGTGCGCGGAGCAAACATGTGAGTTTTTTCTGGTGCACAGCTGGCACCAGGACCGACAGCAAAAGGACAGGCGTACAAGGAGGCAATTCAAATGGCGACTAGCAGCAGCGAGCGCACTACTCACCAGGTACTCTGGCTTGACGCGCGCCAGCACCATGTCAATGTGCTCGCTGGCGTCCTCCAGGTTCTCCACGCGCACCACACCCTTGAGCACAATGTCCGTCTCGCTGTCGTCGGTGCGGTTGTACACCACGCCGGGGCAGTCGATGAGGAAGATGCGCTTCATGAGCGTGATGTACTGCCAGATCTTGGTCTCGCCAGGCACGGGCGCAGTCTTACACACCTGCACGCGCGAGGGATGCGTGGCGCAATGCGAGGGTCGGCAAGGCTTCCGTCGCCAACAGCTAACCGTGTGCACGATGCGTGGTTGCGCCATCAAGGTGTACTGCCCAGTCGCCAACGCGTGGTAAGAGACAGGCAGCGGGCGGTGGGCGCACGCGGGAGGGAAACGAGAGGCGCACCTTCTTGGTCCGTAGCGTGTTGATGACAGAGCTCTTGCCCACGTTGGGGTACCCCACGAAGCCGACGCTGATGGCCTGCTTGTCGGTGCGGAGCCGCGCCAACTGCAGCAGGGAGCGCACGCACGGCATGGAGCAACGGCGTTGGACGCACGGCTGCAGCCTAAGCAGGAGGACCACTGGCAGGGGCGATGCAGTGTAATTATAAGGCTCAGCACGCCACGTGGTGTCGTCCTCAAGGATCGGACAACCGCAGGCCAGGAAGACCTGCTGGTGGCTTTATCATCAGCGCCCTCACCACATCAGTCCGTTCCACAAGACTGCCACGCACCAGTGCCATGAAACAATCACCACGTGCACATGCTAGGATGCTCAGTCAGTGCGACGTCTCGCGGCCAAGCCCCGGCAGTGTCACCTGACGGCACTGGTGCTCACCTGGCGAAGGAGGGAGAGGAGGGCGCCCTTGCCAAATGGGTTGGTGATGGACGCGTGGAAGGCCAGGGTGGGGAACTCGCGCGACAGGTAGTGCAGCCAGCGCTTGGTCACCCACGACGGCACCTGCAGGCAGCCATTGGCACACACGCGGCGCAGGCAGGTGAGCACTGATGTTGGCGCTGCTAAAGGGTCCAAACGATGGATGCACATACACATGCAGGGTGCACACAGGGTGAGCGTGTTGGGAAGGCGTGCCGGGTTCAGATTCAAGGTAAAGCCTCGCCACGCCTCCTCGCCCGCAAAACGGGTGTGGAGGGTCAGATGGTACGGACAAGATGACCTCAATCATCCTTAGCCCGCTACGCGTCTGGTGACGTCGTGTGGTGTGCTCACCAAGCCAGTGCGGGTGCGGAGTGCGTGCACGTGACGGGTGGCCTGGTGGGCAAGCGCAGGCGTGCGGCTCCCCAGCAGGCAGAGCAGGCAGGCAAGATTGTTGTGGTCCTCAGACATCCAAGGAAGGATGGAGCCGCAGCAGCTCTCAAGCCCGGCGAAGGGCGAGAGCTCTAGATGGGTCTGCGAATGTTTTTCTGAGAAACTACCCGGTTGGAATCTTCGATCATCGGACCGCCATGTGCCGTGCGCGTGCAAAGTGGGCTGGCAGGGGAGCAGAATGAGCACACGGATGAGAGGGCCACTGGAGCGAGCACTCACCAGGTCACACTTGTTGAGCAGCAGCAGCAGGTGCTTGTGGCGCAGGTGCTTGCGGATGTGCTGCTCCAGGAAGCGGCAGCGCGTGCCCATGGGGTCCCGTGCGTCCAGCACCTGTCAAGGCACCGCGCGCAGAGCGAGATGCAGAGCACACAACTGACTTCAAGCACTTGCAACCAGTGAACAGGCGCGCACATGTCCTACCAGCAAGATGCAGGGCCTCAACAGCAGAGTAGAGCAGAGAGCAAGGCAAAAGTGTTTGTGGGCAGAGCGCAAGCAGATGTCGCTTGCTGGGTAGAACCTAAAGGGTAACTGCCCCGACGGGGCTCCCTAAGGCGATGGAATCAGCAGTCACGCATTGCCCCAGCCGCCGCAGCGCCCGCGCGTCACGCGCCCTCCAAGCCTGCAACCCCGGCCCTCCCCCGAGGGAGAGGAGCCGGGGGAGACGAGGAGGTAGCGGCGCGGAGAGGCGCGGGCGCCGGGCGCCCGGGGCGCGTTGCTCTGTGGTGTTTCTGGCGGAATGTACACCCATGGATCGTGAGGGGGTGCTCCAGTCAGAGGCGGGGGCCGGGTGCCCCCACCCACCACGTAGTGTTGAGATATCTCAGCAAGGTAAGAAAAGGGAGAAAAGAGACACGGGAGCGCTGCTTAGTGGTGGCGGCGACACAGGCAAAGCGCACCGCGCAAGCCCTCACCTGAACCACGACGTCCGAAGAGTCCAGCACCTTGTACAGCTCGCCCCAGATGCGCCGGGACTGGCCCTTCTCAAAGAGAGTGTCGCGCACCTGCAGACCACATACGAACAGTGGTGTAGTGGCGCAGGTGACATGACGGATGCGGCGTGCACTCAAAAGGGCTCAGCGAGAGAGCGTGGTGTCGTCCAGATGGATCAGACAAGCGCAGGCCAGGAAGACCTGCTGGTGGCTTTATCATCAGCGCCCAGATATGTTGGACAAGCAAGCAAGAGGACAAGGCTCAGCACGCCACGTGGTGTCGTCCCGAAGGATCAGACAAGTGCAGGCCAGGAAGACCTGCTGGTGGCTACATCATCAGCGCCCAACAGTGCGTGTGCCCCAACATGACGCGAGCATCCTCAAAGAAGCCACACCCCAAGAACCCGCGCTCACCTCTGTCCTGAACGCAAAGGAGTCCACGTCCGCCACCTCCTCAAACCTGCGGGCACAACCAAGCAAGGGAGCAGCGCACAAAGAACGCCATCAGTGCACGCGCACACGCGCGCCATCCTGTCCCCTGACTGATGCTGTTGCTGTGAGCGCCGCACGTGTGTCTCCCTGGTCAGATCAGCATTGCAGCGCCCACTGATCTAGAACCACCCGCACGACGCGCACTCACTTGCCCTCGCGATCGTCAGCGTGCGCCGCCAGCTCCTCCATGGACTCCACCTTGAGCGTGGGCCGCTTCCGCTTGGCAGCATTGCCAAACGTGTCCTGGAATGGCCGCGTCGTGAGCAGGTTGCTGCGCACCTGCAAGTGGGGCAGGCAAGGTGCGCCGCCAGCCAGATCACCGTCGGGCCGCCGCCGGCCCATCCACGCGCCGCCAGGGACAACGATTGCGCGCTGCCTCGACGTGATGCCGATGCGCTGGCGATGGCACGCGTGCAGGGCTGTATCGCGTGCGCGCCTTGCTCACGACGGAGTCCACTTGCCACCCCACGAAGCCGCTCACCTGCTTGCCCTTGAGCTTCTTGTCGGGGTCCTCGAGCAGCTGCAGCGGGAGCTTCTTCTCCTTGAGCAGCACCGTGTACGCGTCGTTCACCTTGGTCGACATCTCTGTGCGGAACTGCTCGAGCTGCTTCTGCCCAATCACGCGCGTGTTGCCGAACCAGCGCCGGTCGGGCTGGATGCGCGTCGTGGGCAGCTCCTTGGATTGCAGGTCCTGCGAGATAGGCGGCGAGGAGGAGGACCTTGAGCACACTCGCCATCGCCACGAGCGGCCACACAGGAGAGGAGAGGCACGCACCTCGTGCAGGATGCGTCCCCGCTTGTCACGCGTGGGGCGCATCTTGTACATGTTGAGGCGCCGGACCTGCGCGCGCACAGCGCCAAAGGTGAGAGGTGAGAGGCGCTTGACGGCGGCGACGCAGAAGGGAGCGGCCGCAGGAGAGAGCCTCACCGTGGCGGCATCGCGCAGGTGGCCGCCAGCCTTGTTGGGCCGGTTGGCGTCGAGCGAGTGCCGTGGCTTGCCCGCGGAAGAGGAGGCGGCGGCGGCCTTTTGCTTGGCCTTGCCGCCGTCGCCTCCTCCCTTGGCCTTCTTCGTCATGGTGCGGCCTCTGGTCGAGCACAGACGGCTGCGTGAGTGAAGCGCCGCCCCGTGTCTGCGCTGCAACGCTCGCTTTCGGCTCCTCTTTGCGACGCGGCAAGACCTCGCCATTGGGCCCTGATGGGAGGGAAGAAGCGAGTGGGGCCGCAGAGATGGTGTCCACGACGATGCCTTGTGATCTGGCCCCTTCGCCATCGCGTCTTCAGGGTTGCTGCCCCCGACGA
>QAXK01005277.1:0-13103 GCA_004335735.1 Chlorella sp. KRBP
CCGCGGCTGGTCCGCCCCGTTTGCAAGCGCACACACACACACACCCTAACGCCCCGCACCTGCCACCTGGACCTGCGCGTGCGTGGGCAGCCAAAAGCTGCCAACCCTAGCCTCCTGCTGTCAACCCTATCCCCGCACCTGCCACCTGGACCTGCGCGTGCGTGGGCGCGTCCAGCAGTGTGCGCACTGCCTGGATGTCGCACCAACCGCATCGGTACGCGACCAGACCCTCCAGCGCGCACAGCACCTGGTCCGGGAGGGAGCGCAGCACGGCGCGCAGCGACAGCGCGCACAGCTGGCGAGCCGCAGACACAGCCTCGCGCAGGACCTGCGTGCGCGACCGTCGCACGTACAAAAACAAGTCAGTTTGTGCACAATCAGTGCTCCAGTACTACTATTAGTTATAAGATCCGTGAGCTCTTCTGACAGCGGTGCGCATGGTGCCCAAAACCATGGGAGGAAGTTTGAGTTGATAGTACCACTGCTAAAACGAATCCTGAACGCACTTGAGAGGAGGGCCGGGTGACCAGGACGCACCTGAGCATCGTCTGGTCGGGGCGCATGGGACGCCGTGCCCTGCTGCCTGGCCTCCTCCTCGGCCCGCCACGCCGCCACCCTGTGCGCCATCACGGCGCCACGCTGGCCCGGCGGCGACAACGCCGGCGGTTGCGATGCTGTGGCGGTTAAGTCGGTTGGGGGGTGCATGGCGGCGGCGGCGGCGGCAACCTTGGCGGCTAGGGTTTGCATGGTGGCAGCCAGTGAGGCAGGCTCGGCGAGGGTTGTGCTGCGGAGGAGCTCGGAGAGCGTCAGGAGGGGCCCTGGCAGGCCTGCAGGCGGGTTAGGGTTAAGGTTGAGGCTAGGGTTAGGGTGCATGCGATGGTTGTGCTGCGGAGGAGCTCGGAGAGTGTCAGGAGGGGCCCTGGCAGGCCTGCAGGCGGGTAAAGGTTATGGTGCATGCTGTGGTTGGTTGCGATGCACAAGGGAAAAGGAGTGCAGGAGGGTGTTGGCCGCACGCTTTCATGCACATGAAAACCCTCGACAAGCCGGAAGCTGGTGGACTGTGCAGCCTGTGTGCCTGCCCCTCAGAGTTCGAGGGGAGCAGCGCAACATAGAGGTGACTTGATTTCAGAGCTCTGAATGAAGCAGCCATCGGAAACACAGCGCCCTTGCTTGAAGCACGGGCTACACGAGCTAGTGGTACCTCAATGCCCCTCAATTGGCCAATGGTCAATTGGTTAATGGAAGACACCCACCTGCGCAGGCGGCACACAGCTGCGCAGCCAGCGCGCTGCTGCTCTGCGCCGCCGCCGCAAACACCTGCCAGGCGACGTCCGCCGCCACGGGCTGCAGCACCACCCGCCCCGCCGCGGCGCCACCTGGCAGCGCGTGCGCCTGCACCCGGCCTCCCTCCTCGGCGTTGCCAGCGCTGTCAGCAGCATGGGAGTCACTGGAGGGAGGCTGGGCAGCTGGGCGGGGTGGGGTGGCGGGTGCGTCGGTTGATGGCGGTTGGTGCGGTTGGAGGTCGGTTACGTCCCAGCAGCTGCGCGTGATGATGAGCTGCATGGAGGGGCAGGCGTCCAGGAGCTCCTGCAGTACAACACGACAGTCAGTCAGGTGGCAGGCGGTACATGTCGATGCCGCGTACCGCCGCACGGCACACGAACAGCAATAGGGCAAGGGCTGTTCCTAAATCCTAGCCTTAGCCCTAACCCAGAGAGCTGCCCATGCGCTCACCTGGCTGAGGGCCTGAAGGTCAGCCATGGGCATGGCGTCCGCATTGTCTAGCAGCAGGCCCCACCACCCCCTGAACCTGCCACCCGCTCCACCGCCCCCACCACCAGTGCCAGCACCAGCAGCACCACCCAGCAGCTGATCATGATCAGGGTCCAAGGCTGCTGATGCCATCGCCGTGATGCCACTGTCGCCGTCAGCGTTGTGCCCCGCTCGTATGGCGGCGGCCCTGGTGGCGAGGGCGGCGGCGCGGCGGTGGCGGCGGCGCCGGTCACCCGCCACTTCGCTGTGGAGCTGCATGGCCTGCGTGCCACAGGTGCATACGGTTGCATGCACACGCCGATCATGTCACCCGCCACTACGCTGTGGAGCTGCATGGCTTGCGTGACACAGGTGCATATGGTTGCATGCACACGCCACCCAACACGTCGCTCCCATCTCGTCTCTATGCAATACTGCCGTTGCCCTGGGCGCCAGGTGCAGCATCAACGGCCCCCGGGGCGTGAGCATGCGCCTGCCAAGCCCTATCTATCCATCAGCAAGCCTTAACGCACCCACCTGCGCGTGGCGCGCCTGCAGCCAGGCCATCAGCGCCGGCTGCCAACCCCAGGGCCCCGGAGCCGCCTGCAGGTCCGCCCCCAGCGCATGCATCACGCCCTCACACACCGCCTCAGTGCTGCTCACGCCTTGCACGTCAACGTAGCAGCTGTACCGCCATGCGCCCACCGCCACCTCTGACAGCCCTACGGCGCCTCCTCCACCCTGCTGACCACTGCTGGCGCCGCTCCCACCACCGCCGCCATGCTCCGCACCACCACCGTCACGCTCCGGAATAAATCCCTGCTGCGGTGGGGGGTGGTGTGGAACGCTCGTTAGGCCGATGCTGGCTCCGCCGTCGCCGGCCAGCAAAGCGTGCGCAGCGCGCAGCATGGCCTGGGACTTGCCCACGCCGGGCAGGCCTGCCACGACCACCACCTGGCAGCCCTGCTGCGGCCTCTCCCCCTCGCCCCCCTGCACACGCTGCCCGTCTCCAGTGCCAGCAGTTACAGCACCCACGCCGCTCGCTGCTGCTGCAGGGGCTTCCGCCACAGCGGAAGGGCCGCCGGAGAGGGTGGCGGAGGGGCCTAGGGCGCAGGGAGGGCCCAGCGCCATGCGGGCGGACAGCGCGCGCAGCACGCCCTCGACCACGGGTGCGGCGTGCGCGTCTAGTGGGCCGTGGCCGCCGGCTGGTAAGGGAGCCGTGGTCATGGGGCTGCTCTGGCGGGCCAGTTGGGTGCAGTGGGCGGCGTAGGCGGCGGCCACACGGGAGAGGCACTCCTCCTCTGGGAGGCACATGTAGCGCACCACCTGCCCCTCCTCTGACACTTCGTGCGGCGCGCTCACAGCATCAACCAAGGCTGGGAATGTGGCACCGCCTGGCGCTTGGGTCATGGAGGTCTGCGCTGCTGCGGTGTCGGCGTCTGGCAGGTCATGGGCAGCGGTTGGCCCGTCGTGCGGTGGTGCTGCTGTTAGGGCTGAGAGGTGGCCCTCGTCCATGTACCCTAGGGCTTCCAGCAGGCCCACGCTCTCATGCCCCGAGGAGGTGCTGCCGGCGTCATCCTCCGCCAAGCCCTCGTCGTGGCGCAAGCCCTCCCTAGGGCTTGCGGCGGCACGCTGCCCATGCACCAGCGGGCTGAGGCTGGGCGCCACCTGCGATGACTCTGCTGACAGCCCCAAACCCTCATCCATGCCCATCCCCGCGTTAGGGTTTGCGTGGCGGTGGCCGCCTGCCGCTGCTGCTGCCGGGAGCGTGTCGCCGAAGTTCTGCTCGTCCTCCTCCTCCTCCTTCTGCGCTGCCAGTCCCATGCGCACGCCAAAGCCTGCCGCGCCGGACGCCACCGCCCGCACCGCCGCCTCATGCTGCGGGTGAAAGCGGGGCGGCACCAGCCCACCCGCCACCACCCTCCCCACGCCGCCCGCAGCCAGCGCCGCCGCCGCCGTCCGGAAAGAGGACGACATGGCAGAGGGGAGGTGGAACAGGTTAGGGTTAGGGATAGGGTTACCAGAGGGCAGGTGGAAGAGTGCCGGGGGCACTGGCAGCAGGTCCGCCGCCCTGTCCTGCACGCCACCTGGCGTGAAGGTGAGTGTGGCGGAGGACTGGGCGCGCTTGGTGCCACTGGGGGGCGGCGTCAGCGTGGTGATGGTGGTGCCTCCTGGTGAGCCACGTGGCATGGTCATTGAAGTGAGCAGGGCGCGGCCCGCTGGGGACGCGCGGTGCTGGGTGGCGGCGGCGAGGATGGCGGCGACGGCTGGTGGGGGCGCGGGCGACAGCGGCGGCAGATGCGCTGCGGCCGCTGTGGTGGCTGCGGCTGCTGCAGCAGCGGCGATAGTGGTGGCTGCAGCTGCTGGGGCCCTGGGGGTGGTGGGGGCGGCGGTGGCGGTGGCGGTGGTGGTGGTGGAGGTGCGGATGGGTGAGGTCATGGTGCGCAGCAGCTGGGGCTGCTGGGGGGGGCTGGTGGTGTTGGTCAGGGCTAGGCGGTCGAGGAAGCTGCCCTGAGGTGAGGTCATGGGGCGCCCTGGGCTCAGCTGCATGGGCTGCTGCTGCGGTGCGGTGCTGGTGCTGGTGCTGTTGAGTAGCTGCTGCTGTGGGCGCAGAAGCGAGGGTGAGCGTGGTGTGCCGTGTGTCGAGCCGGGCGCCTGCTGCACGGGGCTGGGCGAGGGCATGTGCGCCCACGTGACGTGCGACGCTGGCATGGAGTAGGACAGGGTGACGTGGCGGGGGGAGCTGTGCGCCGAAGCGCTGGGTGATGCCACGGCCAGCGGATTGTTGAAGGTGCGGGGCGTGTGGCTGCTGGTGAGCAGCTGGTTGCTGGAGGGCTGCCGCCACATGGACTCGTGCTCTGCTTCATCCGGCACGTCAGACAGGTCGGTGGTGGAGTGGGAAGCCTGTGGGGAGGGGCCGTTGTTGGCTTCCGGGTGGGCGGGCAGGGTGTGCTGCTGGTAGAGCGTAGGGGTGGCGGTGATGGGTGGGGTGAGGGCGGGGCGTGAGAGGGGAGAGGCGCTGGAGATGGAGGGGGATAGGCGGGTGGGAGTGGGGCTGCGCCGCAACAGTGTCTGCTGCTGAAACTGTTGCGTGGGTGGGTGCGCCGGCACCTGGAGGTCGGAGACGGCGGCTGCGATGGCTGCGGCGATCTTGGCGCCGTCCACCGCGGCTGCCTCCGTGGCCCCGTCTGGCGCCTCGCGGGTCCCGCGGCGGGAGATGACCACGACGCCCGCAGGCGGCGGGGTGCCGCGCTGCGGCGAGGGCGAGGCGGCGAGGCGTGCGGCCATCGCGGAGCTCGCGCGCCCGGCGAGCTTGCCGGCGAGGGGCGATTGTGAGGCCGATGTTGAGTCGCTGGTCGACGGCACGCGCAAGGGGCTGGGCTTGGCGCGCGTTGCCATCGCCGCGTCTGGTTGCTTCTGCAGCTTTTTGCTGTTGGTGTGCGCCGTTGTGGGTGAGGCAGAGTGTTGATGCTGCTGCTGCTGGCGGAGCAACGCCGACGACTTGCTCTCCTGCGCGCAATCGACGTTCGGGCACGCGCGTGTGCGTTCCCCTACAATTGCGCTGGTGGGCCGGCCCCTTGGACACGGAAAGATTGGCATCGCCTCACCCGCGTTGCCATCCACTAGCACTGCTCGAGTCCTGCTGTGTCGCGCTCGCTGCTCCTCGGTGCGGAATCTGCTCCTCGCCGGCGTTGGGGTCACAAATGTCCCGAGCGAGCACGCCGCTGCTGAAGATGCTGTCGGTGATGAAGCAAAAGCAATTGACTGATTGATGTGCGCCGGTTCGCTTGTGGTGAGGCCGGACGCGCCGCTCACGAGCTGACGGCAACATCGGCCAGAGCCCATCCAGCAGCGCTCGCGCCGCAGCGAGTGCTGGAGTGGATTTGCTCCATTCTTCACGCAAGTGCAGCGCCTGCTACGAGCGCTTCGTTCTCTGCGTCTTCGCGGGTCCGGGCTTGGCGCGGGTGTGGGCGCAGGACGCACACAGCAGCACAAAGCAGCAGATGGAGAGCCACGCAGATGAAGCTGGCTCTGCAGTGCAGCCCAGGCCTTACCGTGGCCGCCTGGCACCCTCCCCAACAGGTGCGCCGCGTCGCAGACGAGGTGCACCATCACTTGAAGCGGCAACTTATCACCAACCATTCACGCTGTGCCCGCAGGCCACCTGCACCTCGGCCACGCGCGCACCTTCTGGACGGCCGTGCAGCGAGCGCAGGCGGCGGGGCCGGGCAGCACCATGGTGATGCGCATGGACGACCTTGACGGGGACAGGTGCAGGCAGGAGGTGAGCTTGCGCCACATTTGTGTCCATGGTGCTCACCGTCAATGATGCCTCCGCGCGGCCAGGGACGTCTTCCTCTCAGGCGCACAGTCTCGTCGCACCGCAGCTTTTGCGCAACGGTGCAATGCTGCGCACCCCACTGCTGCTGCTCGCAGTACGCCGACGCTGCGTTGGAAGACCTCACGTGGCTGGGCCTCACCTGGTCTGAGGGCCCGGACGTGGGCGGGCCCCTGGGGCCCTACGTGCAGAGCCAGCGCATGCACGTCTACCGCCACGCCTTTGAGCGGCTCCAGGCACTGGGGCTGGTGTACTGGTGCAGCTGCTCACGGAGGGACATTATGGCGGCGCTGTCGGCGCCTCACGCTGGGGAGGAGGAGCCGGTGTACCCGGGCACATGCCGGCCCTGCGCACACAACCGCACCAACACCACCACCGGCAACAGCACCACCAACGGCGGTGGCGGTAGCGGTGGCAACGGCACCAGCACCAGCGATGCAGCAGGAGCAGCAGCAGCAGCGGGGATGCCGGCAGCAGCTGGTGGTGGTGGTGGTGGTGGTGGTAGTGGCACGGGTGAGGTTGTCAGAGGTGCGGCGGCCTTGGCTGCAGTGCCTGCCGCTCTGCAGCCAACCAGCTCGGCGGCAGAGGCGCTAGCCAGTAAAGGGACGGCAGCTGCAGAGGGCGCAGCGGCTGCCACAGATGCTGGTGTGGCAGGGCGCAGCGCAGGTACGCACGCTGCTCCACCCCAGGCCGCCTCCTCCTCCTCAGCGACAGTGGACGGTGCAGCCGTTGCGGCGGCGGCAGTGGCGGCAGTGGCGGCAGGCAGCAGCAACTCTGCGGCGGTCGTCGTGCCGGCAGGCAACAGCTCAGCCGCGGCGCGTCAGGCCCTCAAGGCGGCGCGGAGAGCAGCTCGAGAGACGGGGCAGCACCAGCAGCTGCAGCAGTGCAAAAGCGGCCGCCGCAAGCCACCAGGGCAGGACCAGGAAGGGCCCCAGGTATGATAGCGATGCCACGTGCTTGAGCCATGCAGCCTCTGCTCTGTGCATGGCAGCATTCCATTTTCAGCCGGCACAACCCAAGCTAGCCCTGCCTGCTTGCACTGCTGTGTAACATGCTCTGAACTCGATGGCGGTACGCGGCGTCGCAACAAACTGTGTGGTGCATACTGCAGGGCGGTGGCGCCAGGGCTGGTCCCTTGTCCTGTGGACCGTCAGGTGGCCCCGCGCCCCAGCAGGCCAAAGGCTCATGGCGCTTCCAAGTGCGGGACGGGGAGGTGGTGCGCTTCACCGACCAGTGTATGGGGCCACAGGTGAGCCACCCAGTCGGATGCAGGCGCTGCTTTGCGTGTGTAGCTTGCAACCAAGGCAGCACGGATCAGCAGCGAGGCAAGAGAGTGTGTGTGCCGCTCGCACATCGCACGTCAGTGCAGTCCATGGCACACGTGTAGCGTGTTAACACAGAACGGGAGGAAGCTGCTTGTGTTAATACAGAACGGGAGGAAGCTGCTTGGTCTGCTACCCACGCGATTCCGTTCTCGTGCGCGCGTCTGCGTGCCTGGGTGTAGGAGCTGGTGGCGAGCAAGGACTTTGGTGACTTTGTGGTGTGGCGCCACGACGGCATGCCGTCCTACCAACTCTCGTGCGCGGTGCGTTTGGGACCCTCTCACTCCCGCATTCACCTTGCGCTGGTGCTCACAAGCATCACAGCACGCGGCGTGCAGAGGTATCAAGCCCTGTGAGGTGGAGCTGGCTCTCCACCCTGTGCGTGGTGCAGGTGGACGACGCTGCCATGGGCATCACAGAGGTGGTCCGGGGCTGTGACCTCATCACCTCGACGGCGCGACAGCTGCTCATAGGCAGGTGAGGTGCAGATGATCCTGGGCCTGGGTGACATCAGCTGTTGTTGGGGCGTCGAGGGCGGGACCTCGGGCATTGTTGACGTCACGTGCCCGCTGTTGGTTCACGGACCTTTGATGGATGAACGCCCTCGACTCGACTCCGTTCCACCTCATGCAGGGCGCTGGGCATGACCATGCCGTCGTACTACCACTGCCCGCTCATGGTGGACGCCACGACTGGCGTGCGCCTGGCCAAGCGCCACGACGCGCTGTCCCTACGCACCATGCGGGAACAGGGCGCGGTGCCGGCGCAGCTGCTGGCGCGCTTCTCGCTGCCGCCCAGCCACGTGACGCCGTCAGGGGCAGCAATAGAGGTGCACGTTGGCGGCGCGGTGGTGGATCAAGGCGAGGCGCGTCAAGGCAACAAGCCTCTTGCAGAGGGCTGTGGCACCTGAGCACGGAGCGGTTGCCACCTGAGCACGGAGCGGTTGTGTATGAATGTGTGTAATCGCTAGAGCTGGCGATGCAGCGCAGTTCTGGTGTGAATCACCGCAAGTGTCCGCAGAAGAAATGTCCAAAGCAGCACCCGTGGTGGTCCACAGCAGCAGCCAGCGTCCACAGCAGCAGAAACGACGGTCCAAAGCAGCAGCAGTGGTGGTCCAAAGCAGCAGCCAGCGTCCACAGCAGCAACGGCAGCCTCAAAGAGCAGAAGTGGTTTAAAGGAGCAGCAACGGTGGTACAAGGAGCTTCAGTGGTGGTCCAAATCAGCGGCAGCCGTCAGCAAAGCCGCCGCTCAGGCCTTTGCCTTGCAGATGCGCCCCTCCCGCAGCGCGCGCTTCATCTCGGCCATCTCATGCGTGGCCACCGCTGGGATGTTGGGCACCGCCTGCGCGGCAGCACAACCACAAGAAGCACACAGAACGACACAAGGCGTCGCTCGCCCCCAGGCGCTGTGTGGCAGTCCCAAAAATGCACAACATGCCAGACAAGGACGCGCCGGGCGAGGCCCGCTCCCACGCACCCACCACCTCACCTCTGCGTCCCTGACCATGAGCTGAGCCACGCCGGACACGGGGATGGAGTCGAGCCAGCGGAAGGCCTTCTCCACGGCCCGGCCCTTGTCGCCGCGGTCGAGCATGCCCGGCCTGCAGGCACCAGCAGGAACGCAGGAACACGACGCGGCCATCACCATCAGCACCATCAGCTGCCGCACCAGGTCTGGAGGTGTGGCCACAGAGGCAGCAGGGAGCTCCCTTTCCCACGAAAGGAAGTTCCATTGGCACAGCAGTGACTGGCAAAGCGCCCAGCGATGCAGGTGAGGGGGCAGCCCTCCACCAGTGCCGTGCGTGAGGGTGCAGCCCTCCACCAGTGCCGTGCGTGCAGCTTACTGCGCGCCCTGCTAGCCAGCAAAACCGCAACAGCTGGCTGTGCCGGCCTGGTCTGGCGAGGAGCGGCACCTGAAGATGGTGGTGAAGGGCAGGCCCTGTGCCTTGGCCACCTCCTCGGCCCGGCCCTTGGTCTGGGCGTACAGCAGCGGGGCGCAGATGAACCTGCGGCGTGCCAACATTCCATGCGAGTCACAGTCCAACGGCAGGCAGTGAGTCGGCAGGCATCAAGTCAAAACGGCAGGCAATCGCGCATATAGAGCAGCCGCTGCCCTCTTTGCCTTGGTGCTGCTGCTGTTGCATCCCACACGGTCCTGCTGCTGATACGTGCACTCATACCCGGGCCTGCGGCCCACGCTTGTGTGCTGCCTACACTGGCAGGCGGCACCCTGCCCCCGACAGGCAAGCCTGCCCCCCCGCCACCGCCACCGCCACCGTACCAGTTGTTGGCCCACATCTTGGCGTTGGCGCCCACCGCCGTCACGAGGCTGAAGTGCTTGGCGCCGCCGGCCTTGGCAGCCTCTGCTGTGGCCTTGACGTACTCATAGTCCACCTGTGTGGTGCACAAGGATGTGTGCCCACCTCGTGTTCTGGCACCCAGCCCGCACGCCCAGCGGCATGCATTGCGTGTGCCCTGCTTGGTGCCACACGCACCTTGACGAACTGTGCGGCAGATCCGGCATCGCCCCGCGTCGTGCCCAGCGTGCAGAACACTGCGTCCGCTCCCTGAAAGTCGGCAGCCGCCTCCTCCTTGAGCTTGTCCATGTTCACAATCACCTGCACACGCCAATGCGCGCGATTCCAGGGTCAATGGGCAGCACAAGCGCTCGCATACGCCACCCGCACCCCGCAACCCGCGCCCCACTCCGCCACCGTGCCTGCTTGAGCTTGCCCGCATCAAACTTGTACTCGGTCGGCACGGTGACAGCGCGGCGACCTGCGTGCAGCACACGGTTGAGGTGTTGGCCTGGTGTGCCTTCGCGTTGTGGCAACTTCTGCTCGCTCGCCACGCCTCACCTACGGTCACGACGTGCGCCCAGGCGTCCGATGCCAGCAGCTGCCCCACGACGTGCTCGCCTGCGCGAGTGCAGCGGTGTGCAGTGAGCGAGGGGCGGGACGTGCAGACCTTCTTGCCAAGCTGCTGGATGCTCACCAATGGCGCCAGTGCCGCCCACTACAAGCGCCTTCATTGTGACCTATTGACGTTGCGCCGGTGTGTGCCGCTGTCCACCGCACATGCCATTCCACGCGCAGGGTTCGAGTTGCATGTGCGTCCAAGCGAGCAAAGCAAAGAACACGAGAACACGAGCAGCCACAGCACGGCATTAGAGCCACCATCCACATCCTGGTGGACACAGGGGCCAACGTCGACGAATCCCACCGGTCACACCCAAAAAGTCACTCACGCACACGTCCTTGCCACACACCCCAAGCTAAGCAGCAGCCCTCAAGTGATATACTCTCACGGTGCCCCTGTAGCGCCGTGCAGTTGAGCGCGCAAAACATCTACAAGCGGAGCCACACACACACACACACATACACCTCATCGCTGCGGCAACCTCATCCTCCGTGCCCACTATCCACCCACGTGGGTCTGGGAGCGCTCCTGCACTCTCCACCCTCCGCTCTCCCCTCTCCCTCTCCCGCATGCCGGCGTGCTCCAGCAGCACGCACGCGCCTGCCTCTCCTCACCCTCAGCACTCCGCGCCGCACAAGCCCAGGGAGAATAGCAGTCGCATGCACCTCACGCACACAACAATACATGGGCTCCGGCACCGTGGCAGGCGCCCAATCTATAGAAAGCGAGCGCTGTGCTGCGCAGCACAACCCGCAACGCAGCAGACCAGCACCTCAAAACACGCCAAAAATCATCAAACCGCTCTTGGCGCCGCCCCCTTGGCAGCGGGCAGGCGTCCTCTCTGTGCCACTCCCCCGGCCACTCTGCCGCTCCTACCGCCCCTTGCTTCCGAAGAAACCGCCGAACAGCTTGGCCAGGGCGGGCTCCCCTCCTCCTCCTCCGCCCCGCTTGGCGCCCTGCTGCCGCCAGTACTCCTCTCCCTTGAGGTCAATCACCACCACGCTCGTGTTGTCAGTGGTGTGGCGCTTGAGGGCGATCTTGATCAGGCTGTCAGCCACCTGCTCTCGCATGTGCATATGGAAAACGATCGTCAGTTGTCACAGATGGCTTTACCAAGCGCAAAGTCAGGCAGAGCTCAGCAGCATGCCCCGAACTGCAGCAGCAGCAGAGCCCGCACACCCCCAGCCGCACCCTCACAGCCAGCCGTAGCCCCAGCACAGGGCGCACGGCGCAAGCAGCACACACTTCTGCGCGGAGCACTATGGATCTGCGCCATCTGACGTGCCCGGTAGTTGGGCTCCGGCCCCGCCGAGGTACCAAACAGATGAAGCCGAATAACGCACACGCACCTGCTCCGGCGTGAGTCCCTTTGTCAGCTCCTTCCTGGCCCACTGCATGGCCTCGCGGGGCTCCCACACGTCCCACAGCCCGTCAGTGGACACCACCAGGAACTCGTCCTCCTGTGGTCAGGCATGCAGCAGCACAACAGTACACCATGGGCTCGCACACACTGCAGAGCAGCACGTGCAGCAGCGCACAGCATACGCTCGCGCTGCAGAGCAGCACATGCAGCAGCTCACGCATCGCCGCACCGCTCACACTGCCTTGTGCTGTCTTGGTTGGTGCGGCCTGGAGCCCCGTTTGCAAGCTACACACACACTTGCCCACACCTTAGCAAGGCACCTATGACACCTACGATTAGCAAGCTGTTCGCAGGGCGCCGCATCTGGTGCCCTGTGCCCATGCCGCATGCCCCAGGTTAGGGCCCACGCGCACCTCGGTGACCTCCATGTCGCACGAGTCGGGCGTCACGATGACGGGGTCCCCCGTGAAGTTGATGGTCTTGATGAAGGCGAGGTCAAAGAACCCGCGCTCCACGCCGCCATGCAGCAGCGACTGCAAGCCCTTGCCCTGCATGGGTGCATGAGTGCAGGCACCACGTGTCAAGCTGCAGCCTATACACATGGCCCATTTCGTGCGTGCTGTGTGTGTGCGTGTGACCTGTCGCCGCGCTGTGGCGCGCGCATCAACACGGCTGCATGGCCCGCAAACACGCAACACGCTGCTGCGGGCAGGGAGGCAGGGCTGGCCCACTGCGTCTTGCTCATTCGCTTCCTGCCTGCTGACTGCTCACTCTCTGCACATGATTCCCCTCTGCCTGCTGTTTTCAGTTCACACAGCACAGGCACCCTGTGTGTGCTGCCGCCTCACCTTGAACTCCCAGTCGCCAAAGGCCCGCGAGACGGCCAGCACGTTGCACACTCGGCCGTCATACACCCACCCGCCTGCATGATGCGCAAAGGAGCCGTGCACGCCACGTTTGTGTGTTGCAGGGCGGGCTCTGAGGGCCACTGCTCCTGCACGCCATAGCAGCGCTCAAACGCGTTGTGAGCACCTGCATCGTGTCTGCAGGCCAAAGGCCGTACAGCTGAAAGCCTCTCCCCAGCGGCCCACAAGGCCGAGGAGGCAGTGGGGGAGCTGTGGGCAGCCCAGGGGTCTGTGCGTGACGATGATTATGTATGCTCATCTGCTCGCCAGAGATGGCCGCGCCAGATGCAAAGCTTGACACGCAGACGGTGACTCACCGACTGACTTGACGCGGGCAATTTCCAGGTCCATCTCGTCCCCTCCGCCGTACACGCGGTGCGGCGTGGTAAGTGGCACCATGTGCCCCTGACGGCACATGAAGGCCTGCAGGCAGGACGACGACGCAACACGAAACGTAACACACGGCGGCGGAGACGACGGCAGCGTGCCTATGGACTTTTGGCC
>QAXK01005278.1:0-12529 GCA_004335735.1 Chlorella sp. KRBP
ACGCTACGCGTGTCTGTATGAATGGGGCAGTCATGTAGCGGGGTCTGCAAGATTTTCTGTTTCCTCGACGTCTTGCGCGCCAAAGCAGCTGCGACTTGCTCACCTACTGGACGCCGATACTGCTGCCTGCTGCTCCTCGCTCCTTCCCGCTCTTTCGTCGTCCTCGCATCAGAGGACATCAGAGGTACGGCAATGGGTTCGGGAGGCGAAGCAAAGGCCCAAAGGAAGCAGCGGGTAGCGCTCGACACGCCGACGCGCTTGCTGCTGGTGTGGTGATGCCCTGGTTCTCTTACTGGGCGCCCACATCGCCCGCCAAGGCGCATCGCCGCGAGCAGTGCGGCGCACAGCGCGGATCGTGGGCAGGGCACACGCGCTAGGGGTGCAGGAGCGCAGGCATCTGCGCCTTGCTCGCTTTGCGCGTGGCCCGCGGCCCGTCGGCCTTCCCTGAGGCTTCTCGCGCCAGCAATCAGTCCCAGCGTCAGGATGAACAGCAGCAAGCATGCAGCTGCAATGGCAATGCAGGGCTGGCAGCTGAAGCTCCAAGCTTGTGCCAGCCGCCACGCGCCATCATGCGCAGTGCCCATCTCCGCAAATGCTCCTCCGCGCTCGCGCGCAGATGTCCGAGCCCTCGTCGCCCCACGCGGCCCGCCCCAGCGTCAAGCTCATGTACCTCATTCTCTTTGGGCTGATGCTGTGCGCCTGGATCATCTACCTCGCCGGCATTGGTGAGTGCGTGTGCCACGGTGGCCCGCACTCGTGCTTCGGGGCTGGGCCTTCCTCATGCCTCAGTCCCGCACGTAGGCTTGGCCTTCTCAAGCGGTCTCGGGCGATGTGTGTGTAGCTTGCAAACGGGGCTACAGGCCGCATCATGCAAGGCGGTTTCCACGCATGCCAGCAGCTTGGGACAGCTGCAGCGCCAACATGCCACACAGCGCCAAACCAAAGCCTCACGCTGGTCCTGCTGCTGTGCCCATGCCCATGTGCACATGCAGCTGCGTCGCAGCAGGCCTGCCTGGACAACCTCAACAGCGTCACCGGCGGCGGCGGCGGCGTGTTTGGGCGCCTGCTGCTGGGCAGCCAGGTGCGCGATGTGGTGTTCACAGCAAGGTGGCGGTGGGCCGCGCTCAGCACTACACGTCACAGGGGGGCTATTATGCCTCCCCTCCCCACTACTACCGCACGCACACGCTCCCACGTGTAAGCCTCGTGTACACAATTTGGCCGACTCTGTGCCGCATCGTGCGTTCCTGGTGCCTGATGAGCGCTCACAGACGTTTGAGGACGGCATGGGCGGGCGCCGCACCCTGCTGGCCAGCAACTCTGACACGTGCGGCAACTACTACTCGTTCCCATGGTGCGCTGCCAGCCAAGGCTCAATTAGGGTTAGCTCCGGGCTTTCTTCCATGGGCTGGGGATGGGAGGTGCTGAGCTCCACATCTGGGAAGCAGATGATCCCACAGGGGGGCTGTGTGTGAGCCGCCGCATGAGACACGCTCTCCGACAGCTCCAGCACGGACCACACGTGCGCAGCGCGTCGTCACGTGCCGTGCCGTGCGCCTCCCGCCCTCTTCCCCCCTGCGTGTGTGTGCAGGTGGACCGTGTGGTTCGAGGTCATCATCATCGGCGTGGCCATCGTGAGCGCGCTGTGGAACGGCGCGCACCAGAACGTGGCAATCATCTTCTTTGCCATCGAGTCGGCCATCCTCATGGTGGTGGCTGCCGAGCTCAACGGGGTGAGTGTGGCGCATGAAGCTGCACACTGCGGGTGCAGCTGCACAACACGGGAAAGCATGGGTATGCACCTCTTTGGGAGTCCTCATGGCTGTGGCCGCCGAGCTCAACGGGGTGAGTGTGGCTCATAATGCGACACACACGGGTCTGCAACGCGTTAAGAGTCTTCATGGTTGTGGCCGCCCAGCGTGGGCGTTTGCTCACCCAGTGGTGGGGCAGCCGCCCCTGTTTTGCTTGGCCCTTGCCACCATCATCATCACCACCAGGAGCAGCAGGTGCTGCGTACCGTATTGCGTAGCCCAGGCCTTGTCTTGCGCAGGCTGAGAGGACAGAAGGCCCCTGCGCCCCCAGCATCAGGGACTGACGCAGCGCCACCGCGTGCTTTGGCCTGACTTTGCGCCATGCTGCCGGCTGGGGAAGCGCAGCCCCATCTATCTGCTTGCCAGACATGGCTGTACCAGATGTAAAGCTCGACACACACACACACACCTGTGCGCGCCCCCCTGACCCGTGTGGCTTGCTGGCTGCATATATGTGACGCGCCCGCAGTCCATCTTCGCGAACAAGGACAGCCCCAACTCCCACATCAAGGACATGTGAGTGCGGCCCCATGCGCCATGTCAACCCAGACCCATTGGCGGCCACGGGGCACCTTGCACATGCCCTTGAACGTCCTGCTGCTTGGGGTGACGCCCAGGGGCACACATGCACCCTGCTCAACACGCACTCCAGTTCTCCCCACTCTAGACATGCCAGACATGGCTGTACCAGATGTGAAGCTCACCACACACTCCCCATGTGTGAACCACCCCCGCCGCGCAGCGTGGCGGCCAACCGAGCGGCCATGGCCGGCAACGTCATGCTCATCGTCTTCAACCTCGCCTACCTCGTTGGCGCCACCGAGAGCACCGGCGCCTTTGCCCCCACCCTGGGCGCCGTCACCCTGCCCTCCCTGCCAAAGATGGGCGGCGGCGCTGGAAAGGCCGCCGACGCGCCGGCACAGCCCCCCCTGAGCGAGCCCACCGGCGCCGCTCCCACGCCTAGTGCTGCTGCTGCGGCCACGCCTAGCAAGGTGGAGGTGCCGGCGGCTGAGCAGGCGGCGCACACGGCGGTGCACGTGCCGGCGGAGCCGACGTCGCCCGTGCCCGCCGCCAGCGTGGACGGCACGCCCAAGAAGCTGTGATGCGGCTGCACACAATTGTGGTGCACGCGTGTGCGTGTGTGCGCTTTGAGCGGGCGTTGAGCATCTGGTGTGGCCGTTGTTTGGGGCAAACGGATGACTCGTGATTCATAAAGAGGTGCTATTGGGACCCTGGGTTGGGTGGTGGGGGCTCGGCAGTGCCGCCGTTTGCTGGCCTGCGGCTTGCGTGCTGTCCTCTGTGTGCATGTGTGCTCTTGGTGCGGACCTGGCGGCGTGGGCCGCTCGTGCTCTCCGCGGATGTGTTCCTGCAAGCCGTTCCTCTCTCTTGCCGCAACGCACGGCATTGATGCGTGCTGGGCAGTGCCTGTATGCTGAGCTTTACATCGGGTGCAGCCATTTCTGGCAGTGTGGTGGTATGTGTGGTGGGGGCGTGCGGGTCTGCAGCATGTACAATGAAACGGAGCGGCGACGTATTCTCAACACGGGGTCTCATCATGGGGCAGGGATGAGGCAGCAAAGTGAGCACTGAACCGTTCTGCTTCCCGAGGTCGTCTAACTCTGTGAAGCTCTGTTGTTCTTTCCTGGCCCGCGAGTGTCTGTGGACGGGCGTGGGCGGTTGGCGAATGCATCGGCCGCGTGCCGAAACAAGGAGTGCATGGGATGAGCACTGTGTTGCTTCCAGGCTGGCCCTGGTATGCATATTGATGCTGATCTCCTCGGATCTGCCTCACACGCACTGCCGCCTGGCAAGTCCTTCCACGCTCGTCTGCTGCGCCGCCATTGCAAGTCTTACATATCCCACACCTGGCAATGCCATCAATCTGTATCACCCAGCGGTCTTTCAACTCAGGCTGCATCACCGCCGGCGTGCCAGCGCCGCTGATATGCGAGTGCGCACTTGGCGTTGGCAAGCTTGCACACGGATCAGCAGTAAATACTGCTTCTCAATGGGCCTCACAATCAGTTCAGCGGCGCTCCACTCACGCGCACACGCTCATCGATATGGCGGGATGCGCCGAGTCCGCCATCCCACAGATGCACACCACGGGTGGTACACACTGCTGTTGCTGGTGCTGGCTTCACGCGCCCCGCGTGGTGGCGCGCCTGCGCGGAGTCCGCGGCCTGCCAAAAGCGTTTTTTCTGTACCGCGTGCCGTGCATGTAAAAGCCGGCGCGCGCTCAGCCCACGCACACAAACGCGACGCACATACACAAGCGCAGGACCCGGCACATACACACCAGCCCCAGGTGAGGATCGCCCTCGTCCGCTGTTGTTGCCCATCGCATCCAGCAGCAGCAGCAGGATGTGCACGCATACTCGTCAGGGGGGGGGGCGCGCGCCAGAGTGCCACACGGCAGCTCCAGCTGGCGCAGACACGGTGTGCAGCCAGCCACTCTTCTGCCCTTCCGGCGAGCAGCGCAGCTTGGCGCAGAGGGTGGGGACTGCCGTGCCGAATGGATGCGCAGCATCAGCTCGCCCGCGGCAGAGCGGGGCGCGGCAGCGGCAGCACACAGTGGCATCACAGGGGCAGCATCAGCGCTGGCCCGGTGCTTCGCTGGGCCACTGGCGCGATTTCGCCCCGCGCTTCGCATTTCGTGCGAATGCAGCATCGCACACAGCAGCGGCACGCGCCACTCCACCAACCGTCTACCAGCGCGCTGCAGCGAGCTCGCACGCCAGCCCGCGCCAGCTTCCCCCCCTGCCCTCCCCGCGCGCGGTCGAAGATCACGTACTGCTGCATCTCCTTAGAACCAACATTTGTGTCACCGCCACATTCGCGCACGCGCAGGCTCATCAACGCAACAACAAGCAAGAATGAGCAAGCTCATCAACATTATCGTGTCGGTGTTCCTGCTCATCGGCTGGGTGGTCTACCTGGCCGGCGTGGCGCAGTCCACCAACCTGTGCGTCAAGGCGGGCAAGGGCGACATTGCCCTCACCGACCTCATCAAGAGCGGCCCCGACGCGCCAGACAAGAACTTCATGCCCCTCAGCCAGCCATGGGGCCAGCCCTCGGGCGCCCTGACCTCGTCCTCCTCCTCGTCCTCGTCCTCCTCGTCGTCCTCCTCCTCCTCGAGCCTCACCGCCTCCCAGGCCGCTGCCCTCGCTGCCGCCCAGGCCCAGGCCGCCGCCATTGCCGCCTCTCTGGGCCGCCGCCTGTCGTCCGCTGGCGAGTCCCTCTTCCCCTCGCACTCGCGCGCGCTCATGGGCGTCATTGAGGACAACTGCGGCTGGACGTGAGTGTTGGTTGTGCTCCCTTTGCCCTCTCCCATTGGCTTGCCGCAGCCAGCCCGCCTGCACCGCCACCACCACCACCACCA
The DNA here is from genome assembly GCA_004335735.1 of Chlorella sp. KRBP. Taxonomy (NCBI): domain Eukaryota; kingdom Viridiplantae; phylum Chlorophyta; class Trebouxiophyceae; order Chlorellales; family Chlorellaceae; genus Chlorella; species Chlorella sp. KRBP. The sequence continues at coordinate 5,194 of QAXK01005278.1, forward strand.
CCAGACACGCACGCGCCACCCTTGAAACTCACCCGTCGCCCTGCCGACTGCCCTCTGTCCCGTTCCGCCCGCAGCTACTCCCTGGCCTGGGTCACCGTGGCCCTGCAGGGCGTCGCCGTCTTCGGCATCATCGCGCTGGCCTTTGGCGCCGTCCGCCAGTTCAAGCCCACCTTCTCCGCCTTCCTCTTTGTCAACTCGGCCGTGCTCTGCAACCTGGCCTACAACGTGGTGCCCCTGGCCGCCAACCTCAACGCCATCAAGATCAAGGGCAAGTACCCAGACGCAGTGGCCGCCACCGCCGCCGGCATCATCCTCACGCTCATCTTCAACTTTGTCTACTTCATCACCTCGTCGCTGGACGACGGCCATTCGGTCACCCCCGAGAAGTAAAGTGCTTCTCGCCTGCTTGCTCAAGCTTGCGCGGGGGGGAGGGGGTGAGAGAGAGGCTAGCCGGTGCCGGCCAAGAGCAGAAACAGCTGATTTTGGCTTGGGACTTGCTCGTAAAAAGAACGCGTCAATGTGACCTCCTGGGCTGAGCCAAGGTGACGCCTCTGCACGCTGCAGCCGCTGTCTGGCTTGCAACTGTTTTTGCTCGGCGACGACTGTTGCACCTGCTGTCTGTCTCCCCTACACCTACACGACGCGGCGGCTGCTCACACAACCTGTGTCATTCCGGAATTTCACACCTGCTTAGGAAGAACATGCATGCGTGTCGCGGTCGGCTCTGACGACCTCGGCTCACGGCACCCACTGCGATACTGGGGTGCAGGTGTGCCGTGCGCTGCCGATGCGTCTCTTGCATGTTGTACCACGCGCGCTCTTGCGTCTGTGCTGTGCGGTGTTGGGTGGCGCCACCGGGCGTGTGGGCCCGGGGCGTGTCGTGTGTGTGTCCTGTGTCCTGTGTGGGGGTGCTTGGGGGCGGTTTAATACAAGGGGCCATCGCGGTGATAGATGCCGTGCATGGCCCGGCATACACGCATACATGCATGCTCTTTACTACTGGCGGCGGGGTTGCAAGAGTACCCTGGTGCTGAACTCCTGCGACGGGTTGAAATGGTGACGGTCAGCGTCAGACAGCCCCTCGACGACTGCAAGCAGCTCAAAGGTGAACGCGGCGTGATGCGGACTGCAGCCGGCGGACGAGCTAGATGACACACAGCTGATATCTGCAGAGTTGAGCGCTACTTGCCGCCCAGGCACGGCACTGGCGAGCCGTGGGCGGTACGTACAACGGCAGCGCCACGTCGGAGGTCCCCACGCCCGCCAACCTTGGCGCCTCATAAATGAGGGCCGGGCACCAAGAGGAATCCCTTCCTGTGCTGCCCCGTTCCCCTGCTTCCTGCCTCCCATGCGAGGGGTGCGCCACCACCGCAGGACGCGCACACACCGCGACATGGCGCAGCAATTGGTCAGCAGCTCAGCAAGCTCATGCGTGCATCGGCCTCGTGCCTGCGCGCTTGCTCCTGCGGCGATCTGCGTTCGGCGGGCGGCTCGACAGCGATCGGCAGCGTGCAGCAGCAGGGGCAGGAGGGCGCTGGTGTGCCGCGCGTCCTGGCTGCCAGACGCGGTGGAGGATGCGCTCACGGCATCGACCGTCATCGTCAGCGGCCTGGCCATCGTCACGACCATGGGCCTCGCAGCGCGCAGAGCTTCAAGCAGCAGCAGCAGCGGCAGGCGTTCGGCTGCAGCGGACGACGACGACGCGCAGTATGGCGTGATGGGCGTGGTCAGTGTCATCCCGCTGGTGAACTGGACGGTGCGTGTGCGGGCGTGCACGCTCCTTCCTGCGTGCATGCCTTCCTGCTTGCTGGAGGAGCAGCTAGATGCCGTCATGGACGCGCAATCTGAGGCTGTGTTGGGCTCACTACCGTGGGTGGTGGCCAACCTCGTGCTGTCGCGGGCGCACCAGCATCCCTACCGCCAGCAGCGTGATCAACAACTTCCCACCCATGCGCGTGTCACACTTGACCGCAGGCGTGGGTGCTGCCGGCCCTGTCGCAGCCGGAGCGGGCGCCCCTGTACTACTCGTACGCGGCGCTGTACGCCGTGCCCTTGCTGCTCGAGGGCTTTGACATGGAGGGGTACACGTGGCTGCTGCTGCTGCTGGGCGCGGTGCACGTGCAGGTGGGCGTGGGGTGGGGTGGCTGGGTGTGAGGCAGGTGAGCAGATGAGCAGCCTTTCCTCAGGCAAGCAGATGCGGGGAGGCAGGCTGGGGTACAGAGGTGTGCAGACTGGGGTACAGAGGTACGCAGGCTGACGACGAGTGCCGCGCCGCGCACGGATTGATGGTCCTGATGGGATGGTCACGTGATGGGAGTGTCACCGCTCTGCGTCGCAGGTGGAGCGCATTGCCACCACGGAGCCTGAGGTGTTTGCTGACCTGGCGCCACTCTCTGGCGTGGCCAAACTGCTGGCCGCGGGGGCAGTGCAGGTGAGGGTGGTGCGTGGCGCATGTGGGAGGGAGGGAGGGAGGGAGGGAGGGAGGGAGCGAGGGAGGGGCTGCTGGCTGCGGCGGCAGTCAAGGTGAAGGCGGTCTTCCCATGCCACGCCCCCACCAGCAGCGCCTGGAGTGGTGCGTGGCATGTGCAAGGGAGGGAGGCGGGAGGGGAGGGGAGGAGCAAGCAGACGTCAAGGGCAGGTGACGACCCTGCAGATTGCAATGCAGAGCTGCTTTGCGTGATGCAAATGTGGTTGTGGCCTTTGAAGCACCTGCTTGCCACAGATGGCTGTGCCCGACGTCAAGCACAACATATGCATGCGTGTGCACCGCACCCTGGCGTAAGGTGCACGTGGGCACGCTCACTGGTGCCGTGTGCCGGGTGCGGATCACAGTTTGCACTGTCACATGTGCCCTGCAGGTGGGCAAGTTCACTGGTGCGTTGGGCGGTGTCATCGCCTCGGATGCCAAGGAGATCGTCACAGGCAGGGTGAGTATACTACACAACTTACAGATTATCATCCGTCTGCAAATAGTGGGAGTGAGAGAGCGGGAAGGAGTGGTTTGTAAGCACAGGCAGCAGGTGGCCGTATGACTGGCAAGAGGGACGAACAACTGGCAGAAGGGAGCGGATCTCCGTTGTGCTTGATGTGTCGGTGCTGTGTGAGGATGCAGGGAGCAGAGGGTGCACCACCCGCCCTGCCCCCAGAGCGTGAGGAGGTTCCGCTGGAGCAGCTGGAGCTGAAGGAGTTTGACCGTCGTATGATGGCCAAGGAAGCCGCCAAGAGGCAGCAGCGGCAGCAGCGGCAGCAGCAGCAGGAGCGGGGTGGGGGAGAAGGCAAGTGGTAGCAAGGGCCAGCATGGGGAGGCAAGCGGAGCAGCAGCGGCCAGCAGCAGCAGGAGAGGGAGAGGGAAGTGATGGCAGGTGGCGGGAAGCAAGCGGCATCAGCGGCAGCAGGATGTGTTGGGCAATCTGTTGGGCATTGAACTGGGAGGCTGGGATGAGATGTGGCATAAGAAGCTGCACTGTACCTTCATGGGCAGCGTCGCAGCGTTAGCGATGGCGGTGGTGTATGTGCACGGCGTTGCGTGGTGTTGACGGCTTTCGACTGAGGAGTGGAGTGCGACGTGCCTGATGTATGTGTTGCCTGATGATGGTTGTATATACTTTCTGCTGTCTTACAATGTTTCGCCACGATTCCACCTGCTGCCTGCAGCCATTCTCATGTCTCATTCATGCCTGGACAGCGCGGACACTTGTTGCACAAGAGCCAGCCGGTGCTGGCCGAACGGAACACTCCTGCAACCGCACTTGAGCAACCATCTATCACGGCAGGTTGTACAAGAAACAGAGAAGGGATTCGGCGACACACTGGTGTCCAAAAGTCGCCAAGGTCAAGGGAAACGTGCGCGTCCTGCCACTTCCTACACCAGCGCATGGGGAAGAGTGCCACACCAGCGCACCTCGCCAGGGGCAGAGTCCCACCCCGGCCGCGCTGCGCCGCCACCACGCCAGCGCCCCACGCCTGCCCCTTCAGACCAGCAAGCCGATGGCCGCCTCGTTGTGCGTGGCCCTCAGCGCCTCCCCCGCCGCCCCCGCGTCCGCACGCACACAGCGCTGCGCACGTTCAGACCAGCAAGCCGATGGCCGCCTGCACATCATTGTGCGTGGCCCTCAGCGCCTCTCCCGCCGCCCCCGCGTCAAACCCCATGGCCACCAGCTGCGCCACCGCCTCTGGCGAAGGCGGAGCGGGCGCCCGTTGCTGCTGCTGCTGCTGCTGGGCAAGCCCTGGCTGCATAGTGGCGGCGGCGGAGGCCCACGTGGGCCCACCCACGCCTGCTGTGCCCCGGGAGGCACCATGTGGCCGGGGCTGGTAGACGGCGGCCCCTGCGTAGCCTTGCTGCTGCCCCTGCGTGAGGATTCACAAGAGATGCAGCACCAAGGCACACCACATTGTCAGACAGCATGTGCGGTTGCGCGTCCAGTGGGATGTCGTTGCGCTGGTGGGCCTTGAGCTGCAGGACTGCCGAGTTAAAAGAACCACCGACCGGTTGCTACAGCTACGGGTTGTCACAGCTGCACAGTGCTGGCACTGCTGGCACAGGCGTCAAGCTCGTAGAGCAAGGCCAAAGCCATTCAAAGCATGCGAGCACGGCTAAGGAAGGCAAGGCACCAGCCCCACTCACGTTGGGCTGTGGCCCGGCGGGTCCTGCTGGTGCCCCCGCTTGGGAGGCGGGGGTGGACGAGTCAAGCAAGCGGCCCACCGTGGCGTGCGCTAACCGACACAGCCACCTGGGCACCTGCGGTTAGGGAGCAGGGAGCGAACAAACAATGATTGGTCAAGACTTTGTTATGACACAGCTGTGGGCGCTAACCGGCACAGCCACCTGGGCACCTGTGCATGCAGGAGTGAGTGAGTGAGCCAGAGTGCTAGCACACGCGAGTGAAGCAGAGAGCGGAGAGGAAGTCACGCGTGCGGGAGTGAGCCTCGCACTGCACCTCCTCCGCCTTTTCCGCAGCTGCAGCCCCCTTCCAGTGCTCTGCCGCACCCACCCACACCCACCCCCCTGCTCTGCTGGTGCGTGCTACGCGTCAACACGTCGCTTGACGTCCCACAGTGCAAGCAGTCTTTCCCCCCCAACACACGCAGCACCAGTGGAGATGGCTCACCCGCGCGGAGCGTATCCCACCACCCCACTACGCAGCAACAAGCATCCCTGCAGCCCACCCACACCCCGTGTAGCCCAGCTCACCCGCGCGGAGCGTATCCCAAACACGTTGCTGCGGTACGCCAGGCCTGCCAGCAGCCCTGCCGCGCCCGCCAGCATGGAGCGGGTGCCGCCGCTGAGGCACAGCTGCAGTCCCGCCAGGTAAATGAAGGCCTGCACGCGGTGATCAAGGGTTAGGGTTGGAGTTAGGGTTGCACAGCTGCAGTCCCGCCAGGTAAATGCAGGCCTGCACGTGCGTGGTGGTGAGCAAGGGACGTCATTGAGCAATGGGTGCGTGCGGAAGGTCGTGCTCCCTTCTGTGTGGATGCTCGTGCCATGTTCAGGTGAAGACCTGCACGTGCGTGGTGGGGCAGGAGAGAGGGGAGCACGCCGCTGCTCTGTGAGGCCGGCTGTGCGCACCATATCTGCTTGAGCACCATGAGGGCATGTATCAGGGCAGAACCATGCCACCCTCGTGCTCAGTGCCGAGGCTGCAGTGCAGCGGTGTGAGGCATCAGGGCACCCCCACGCGACCTGTGGCCCTCCCCATTGCTTGCGTGCTGCGGCCAGAATCACCCCACGACCCAGACGGGCGCCGCTGCCACCGCAGCCACTGCACCACTGCCAACACCCACCCACAACCAACACCCAGCAGCCCATCGTCACCTTGTCGTTGAGGCGCCAGCCAAGCGACGGTGAACCACCCCTGCCCACACCCACCCACACAAACAACACCCAGCAGCCGCCATCACCTTGTCGTTGAGGCGCCAGCCCAGCACGGTGAACTTTGAGAGCGCCGGCACGTTGTACGCAAACTGCACAAAGCTGGCAAAGATGAGGCCGTAGGGGCCCCCTGGGTAGGTCTCTCCGCTGCTAGCGCCCCGCAGCGCCAGCAAGGGTCCCCCCGCTCTCCGGCTGGCGCCCAGCACTTGCACCGCCCACGCCACGGTGGAGACGAACGTGACAAAGGCGCCGTAGCGGGCAGAGCCAACCTGCCGCTCGATGAGGCGGAAGTGGTAGAGCAGGAACGTGCCAAAGAGCAGCTCTGCGGGCGGTGTGATGGGTGCAGAAGCGCTGGTGCGTGGATACCGTGAGAGCACGTGTTGGAGTCCCCACGCCATGGCCAGTGTGCGCTGAGGCTGCAGGCGTTGGTGCTGGGCGTGGGTCGCTGGCGGACCACCCTGGGCCGCCCCCTGATGCGGGTGGCTAGCAACCTGCCACACAACCCTGCCATGGCACCCTGCCACGACTGCACCTGCAATGCATAATGGCCTTGCGGGCCACCCGCGCCTGGTGCGGGACTGCGATCGCTCAGCCAGGCGAGCATCACCGCGCCAGGCTGCACCCACTGGCTTCCACCACACCCCTGAAGCATCACCTGCTGGCCCCTCGAACGCCAGGCAGTGGCCGACCACCTGCAGCGCTGGGGATCGCGCGAGACTCCTCCGCGACGCCCTGGAGGCCTGGGCCAGGATCGAGGAGACGCCGCATGCTAGCACGATCGCCTTGCTCACGGGGGCGTTGCCTGCAGGCGAGCATCGCGTGCGTCGAGCAAGGTGAAGGCACCTTCCAAGGCGGGGAGGAGCTGCAGAGCAACGCTTTCCTGCTGCTGCAGCGCACTCACCAAAGCCAGGAGGGCCGCTGTTCATCGAGAGCCCTGCCTGCACACTGGTCTGTCCTGTCCTGTGCTGCGCGTTGCCCTCGCCCGTTGCCGGTGCACACGGCAGTGCTCGTGTGCAGCGTTGGTCTCCTCCTTGCTGCTGCTGCTGCTGCTAGTGTGTGTTGCTGCTGCTTCTCTCTAGCGGCGTAGGACGCTCTCATGCTATCAAGCGCCCATGCCCTCGGCACCTCGGCACCTGCTCACAAACTGCTCCACCACTGCTGTGCTGCAGGCAATGGCTTTTAAGTGCTCACGAGGATAGCACCTCGTCGCACGCGTTGACTGGTCAAACGATGCATCACCGTCGTCGCATACGTCAGGATCTGTGGCCCAATAGATGAACACTGCTGGGCCACTAGATGCACACTGGCATCGTGCAGGCTTTGTGCAATTACAGTGCACGTCGTGGCGATCCGGCCCGTCACCATCACAGCGCCCCAGGTGTCCACCTGGCACCAGGCAATCGCCGTGAGCACCACACACTGCACGCTTGCCTTCCTGCCTGCCTGTGGTGGTGGCGCTGTGGCTCC
>QAXK01005279.1:0-18032 GCA_004335735.1 Chlorella sp. KRBP
ATGCCACCAAGGCGTCCACGGCCAGGTTTGGGGGGACGCGCACGCTGCAGGAGCGTCCATCTGGGGTCCGCCCAGCACGCGGCCCTCCCAAGACGCGTAGCGGCTGGCGGCATGAGGATGCCTGCACACTCAGTGCAGGCCCCCTGATGGTCGTGCCGTGTGCCAATCATTGAATGATGCGTCACGCGCGCAGCTACAACGGCTATGGCGGCTCAAGAACAAGGACCGCATCAAGGAGGACAACTTCATGCGCGCGAAATAGCAACCCCACACTGCCCAGGTGCGTGCCCGGCCTGGGGCCGTGCTCAGCTGGTCGTAGGCACGTGGTCGTGGATTGACGTGTGCCATCGCGTGATGGTGCGTCGCTCGCAGGTGCCGCCCCGTATCCATCGTTGCTCCAAGCTCAGCCCTTGCATGTATACATTACCTGCAGCCTCACCTGCTCTTGCGCTGCCTGCGTCCTCGTGCACCCGTGCAAGCATGTGCCCTCGGGTGATTCGTTCCGCCCGCACGCGCGCACGGCGCCGCCCAAAGACAAGCAGACCGCCCAGACTAAAGCACGCTCTACACTCAGCAGCATACCACGAGCAGCAGCAGCAGCAGCAGCACAAAAGCAGATTCGATCGCCCGCCATGAGCTCCGCGGACAACAAGAACCAGGACTTTTTGGCCCCGGGAAAGACCATCCCTGAGCTGTGTGAGTTGCTTGCAACTGCTGCGCGCGCGTGGCTGTGGGTAGTCCGCGTTCTGACGACTTCCGGAAGTCGCGTGTGCACTCCCTGCCTCGCAGCGGGCCGCCATCCGGCGCCCTACGAGATGTTCGAGAAGGCCGGCTCGCACGAGCTGCAGGGCGATTTTGGTGCGTTCGGGGCGCAGCGGAGCGGGGTGAGAAGGCGGGCGTCTGAGGTGGCAGCACAGCGGGAACCCAGAGCACAGCGCTGGGACAAGCGGCGTGGTCACCTTGGGGCGGAGAGCTGACCTCTGTGTGCGCCTGCACCCGTGTGCAGGGGGTGAGAAGGTGGAGCACATCGCCGCCCGCGACGTGCCGGCACCCGCGGCCAGCGAGAAGCAGCAGGGCGCCGCTGCCACCACTGCTGGCGGCGAGAAGCAGTCGTGATGATGGGGTGGACGCAGGAGGGAGGATGCCTTGGCGGCGGGGTACGCAGACCTGGGCCACGTGCGCGCCCACGTATACCGCCGCCGTGCAGTGCTTTGCTAGGACGCAAGAACTTTCATGAGTGTTGGTGTTGAGTTTGGCAAGTACAAATGAGGTCCAACGCGTCAACTGGTCATGCGCAAGTTGTCATCAGCACAACCGCCGCAGCGTCAGGTGACAATCTTCTTGGCCAGGATGGATGCAGCCTTGGCCGCCGTGCCCAGCACGTCCGCCATAGCCTGCCCATCGTCTTTGGCCCGGCTGGCCCGCAGGCGCTCATACTCCTGCGCACACACCAGAGCAGCGCGCCCCCACTCGCTCATGTCATTCCCGCTGCTCACCCGCATACTCGACCCCAATGCGCACAACCCGCGCACCTCTTGCTCCTTGGCGCGCCTCTGCTCCTCCAGCGCCAGGCGTGCCAGGTCCACCAGGAACAGCAGGCCTGCCACCAGGCTGGCGCTCAGGGCGGCGCCCACCAGGTGCACCAGGTGGCCCACGGGCGTCCCGCTCGACACCAGCAGCTGCTGCACCGGCGCGTACCTGCGTGTCGCACAACACAGGGAATATGAGAGCAGGGATGATGAGGCGCTGGCGCCGCTCATCATCTGCGCAAGGCCAGGGACACAGTCAGCACGAGCAGCACGCACCATCAGACCTGTAACGCATACCACGTGCTCAACAACAGGGTGGCGCGTACGACAGGAGCACCACCAGCCGTGAGCAAGCAGGCTGTCCATCAAGGCCCACAAGCGCCACACGACACCAAAGGTACCGCTTGCCCCGCCGCGCACCTTGCGCACGTGGCGCTGACGACAAACGGCGCCAGCGCCAGCACCTCCAGCGGCTTGCGCCCCAGGCGCGGCCACGCCAGGCCCGCCACAAACAGCCCCCAGGCGCCGGCGGAGGCCGCTGACAGGGCCACGCTGGCCGCGCCCTTGGCGTGGGAGGGCAGCAGCCACAGGGCCAACAAGTTGGCACCTGCAAGGTGATGAGCGCACGGTAGAGCCCTCATGACCAAGGCCCGTCCCACTGCCGCTGCTGGCCAGAGGGCCACGCCGTACCGCTGCAACCACCCGAACAACAGACCCAACGCACCCAGCACGGAGACAAGGTAGGTGCCCCACATGGCCCAGGCCCCGTGCGACCGCTCCAGCAGCCTCCCAAAGGTGTAGACCAGGAAGCTCGTCTCCGCCAGGTGCGCCAAGTCCGTGTGCGCAAAGCCGCTGGCCAGCAGCTGGTGCCACTGGAACTTGGCGCCCAGGCGCAGGAGGGCCGCGCTGTTGGGGAGCACCAGGAATGCCACCACATTGACCAGCAGCAACGCGTAGACGGGGCTCTGCCAGTCGGGGCGCGCGCTTGAAGTGCTGCTGCTGCTGCTGCTGCTCTCCCCGCTCCTGGCTCTGCTGCTGCTGCTGGTGCTACTGGGAATGCTGCTTGGGTTGCTGTCCTGAGAGCTGCTGACGCTGGCCGAGATTGCGGCGACAGAGGGCGCCAGGAATGAGGCAAACTCCTTGAGGCCCTCCATGACCACGTCCTTGCCCTTGCCGCCACCCGAGCTGCCCTTGCTGGCGCTGCACTGCTGCAGCGTGCGGGCGTGCCTGTTTGCGTGTGGACGGGCTCCGTGCGCCAGGGGCAGGGTGGGCTGGCGGCAGGCGGCGTGCATTGCTGGTTTGCAGGCATGTGCGCACGCTGCTGGTGCTTGCTGGTGCTGTTGGCGTCCTGCAGATGCTGTGAACGATCTCGCCGCGCCGTGCCGAGCAGGCGCCCTGCCGAGCTGCTGCGGCGCCGCCATGGCCACAGGCGTGCGGGGTGTGCGCACAGGTCTTTCCGCGCTCTTTACCGCGTTCCTGCTGCTGCAGAAACGTCAACTGATTTCGGTTGGACTGTGCCGAAATCAGCTTTCGGCTCGTGCAGAAGCGGCGGCAACACTGGATCCACTGCAGGCGGCGCTGTGCCGTTGGCTGGCGGGGCATGCGGCGCCCTGGTCGTCCGCTTGGCACGGCGCAGCGCGCGCAGGCGGCTCCGTGCGCGAGGCCACCACATGGGCGCTGCTCAAGGCCGCACAGTGAGCGTGCACTGCGGAGGCTCGCATCCCCTTATGATGTGTGAGGACGGCACCACGCACAAGGAGGCTGCCGACGCGGCCCCACCTCGCAGGTCGCGCCCTCCTGCACCATCAGCAGCAAGAGCAGCAGGCCCGTCAGCACCTCAACAACAGCAGCAGCAGCGCCCAGGCCACGAGCGGCAGCGCCTGCGGCCGCCCACCACGGGCGTAGGCCCCGCCAGCGCCGCCGCCCCCAAGGCCGGACTTCCTGCCGGCCCCACGGTACCACCTGCGCCCTCTCCCCTCGCAACTTCCTACGTCCCCAGGCAGCGGCTGGTGGACGTGCAGGCCTGGAAGCAGCAGCAGCAGCAGCTCCACCAGCAGCAGCAGGCCGCTCAGCAGGCGCAGCAGGGCCGCGGCGGCCGCCTGCCCACCTCCCCAGCCGTACTGCTCAGCGTGCTGCAGGTGTACGCGCGGGCTGGGTACAAGCACGGCATGCTGGCGTCGCAGGCAGTGAGGCACATGCCGTCCAGCGTGCTGCAGGCGCTGGCGCCAACACAGGTGGCGGCCCTGGTGCAAGCCGTCATGACACTAGAGGTGACTGCACGCGCGTGCACACCTCAGAGCGGGGCCATGGGCAGGGACCATCTGCTGTTCGTACTGCAGCCTCGATTGCCTCACTTGCCTGCGGGTAGGCACGCTGTTGGTGCGATCAATTTCAGTGCATAGCGCTCATGACATTCACATGGTGGTGGTGCTGGCCGACCGCAGGCAATGGACCAAGTGATAGCCAACAGCCTGGTGCGCTGGCTGTACCAGCAGCGTAGCGCTCTCAGCAGGTGGCCCTGCGAGGTGGCCATGGTAGCCTGGGCCATCAGCCATGTGAGTGCTCGGGGCAGGCACGAGCTGCACGCTTCAGCACATGCCCAGGCATCACGGCCTTGCTGCTGCACCATTGTGCACGCGTGGTTGTGCAGATGCCCGTGGCCACCAAGCTCCTGACCGGCGTGCAGCGCTGGGTGCAGCACAGCATTGCCTGGCTGCAGCAGTGCCTGCAGCAACAGCAGCAGCAGCAGGCTGCGGGCAGCAGGGGCGATGGCGGGGGAGCCAGGGGCCCGGAAGCAGGGGCGACGGAGTGGCCAGCTGAGCAGCAGCAGCGGCTGGTGCACACGGTGGGCGCGTGCGCGCAGCTGCTGCACGCCAACAACAGGCAGTTGGTTCGGTTGGACTCGGACCTCACCATGGACATGGCGCAGGTGCGTGCACACGCTGCCTCCAGCAGAGCGTGCTGCCAACACAATTGAGCCGGCAGTGCTGGAGCAACTGAGCAGCGCGGTGCTGGAGCCGCTCTGTATGCACGCTCTGACGCAGGTGCTCAACCTGGCTGCACAGTTGGTGGAGCGGCACCCCGAGCTCATCAGTGCGGACCAGAGGGCGGCCATGCAGCCCTACCAGGACCTGGCGCTGTCCTCGGTGAATGCACGGATGCTCTTTGCCAACCGCGCTCAGGTTGCTGCAGCCGGTGCTGCTGCGACGCAAGAGCAGGTGGAGGGCGTGCTTGGTGTGCGGGAGGGGGGAGATGAGGCTGAGGAGGCGGAACAGGACGCTCCGAGTGAGGAGTCGGAGCAGGAGGGCGCTGAGGACTCCAAGGAGCAGGATGGCGCTGAGGAGCGGGAGGGTACTTGTAGCAGCATTGAGGGACCTGCCCCGCCTGCTCTGTCAAGACCAGCGCCTTCCTCTGGGAGGCGCAAGTTGCAATGAATCGGACCGCAGGGATGCAGTGCAGCAGTTCGAGAAAGTGAAAGTGCATGAGCATGAATGTCCCAGACGCCAGGCAGCTTCCTCACAGCTCCGCCGGCATCCACCGCTCGTCCCCCGGCCCCACCACCAGCTTAACGACCGCCACATTGGCATGCAGCTCGCCCGTGTGGCGCGAGTTGGCCGCCAGCGCCCGCCCGCCAGCGCCAGGCGCCTGCGCCGCCGTGAGCCCTAGCGCGCCGAGGGCCTGGGAGGTGGAGGCGGGCGCGAGCCAGAGCTCCTCCTTGGCGGCGCCGGCCGTCAGGCCCTGCTGCACCTGGAATTCCAACGCCTGCAGGGTGGGTGGTGTGGGCGACCGGGTGGGGGAAGGGAGCGCAACAGGCGCAGTCAGGGAGTGGCCGCGCAAGGACCCGACGCGACCCAGCGAGCATCACGCGCTTCACGCACCAGGTCCGTGTCGATGCGCTCGATGTGCCGCCTGAGGCGGTCGGCCAGCACAGCCTCCGACACGAGGTTGGACTCGACTTGCACCAGCACGTCTGCGCGCACAGCACACCCGCGTCGCACGAGGCGTACGAGGCGAACGAGGTTGGGATCGCTCGCACACCCTGCAGCAAGCGTTAGCGCCCCGCCACCCGGGCGACGAGAGGCCGGCGGCGTCCCCACCGCACTGGCGAGTCGCACCCACCCGTGTCCTCCTCGAGCCGCTGCCGCTTGGCGCCGGCCGGTCGCTTGGCCATGACCTGCAGCACCTCCCACAGCGCCGAGCTCACGTTGGGGATGTACCTGCGACAGGAGGGGGTGCACACACGGTAGGGGTGGGTTGCAGTACGGTTGTGCAGCGCGCACAGGCACAGGCCACAAGAAGAGCGCGGGGAATGATCAGGCTCCAAGCTGACGCAGGCCAGCAGCACGCACTTGGTGAGGTTGCGCTTGCGCTCCTTCTGCTCCCTGGCCGCCAGCGCGCGCGTGATCTTTGCCTTGAGCTGCAGGCAGCAGGCCTGCAGCGCGCTCTTGACGGCGCCCACCATCTCGTCGATGTCGTCGCCCACGTACTCCTTGCCGGCGCCCTTGAAGGGGATCTTGGTGCTCACCAAGCTCACAAACACGCCCACCTGTGTGCATGACGCACGTGCGCACGCACGTAGCGTTGTGAGCCGTGGGCCACCTGCTCACCAGGCTCACAAACGCACCAGCGTGCACACGTGCACACGCGCTTTCAAGGGCACACCCCTGCTCCGCGCTCCTGACACCACAGCCCAGCCCAGGTTTGCCAACAAGGGGCGTCAAGCACTACCATGGGGGGTGCAGCAAGCATGATTATGTGCTCACCTTGTCCGAGGACTGGTTGATCTTGTACGAGGTCCAGTTGATGCGGTGCAGCGCCGTGCGCGTCACCACGTCCGACCCACCCTGCAGGAGCGTCGGTGAAGATGTTTTTTGAGAGGGGGGCATCAGAGGCACCACGGTCAGCGCACCAGCCCCAGCAGCTGAAATGATGAGGTGGCTGCTGGTGCTGTGCGTGCATCTCACCACAACAGGAGACTGAAGGAGCTGCGCTCATACAGCAAGCAGTGAAGGTGCTGATGAGGCACACCCGGCAGGCCACACCACTTATCCGTGCTGCCTTGGTTGATGCGGCCTGAAGCCCTGTTTGCAAGCTACACACCCGTCACGCACCTCAAACAGCAGTGGGATGCGGTTGGCGAAGCGGAACACGTTGATGCCCGGCTTGACGTCCCGCCCGCCGATGCTCACAGCAGCCTCCACGATGAAGGCGTGGCCCTCAAACACACGCACGTCACCTGCGACCACGCACGCACGCATATTCAGCTTGCACGCATGTAGCCGCACCGCTTGCACAAACACCCGCACAGCCCCGTGTTGGGTGCCAGTGCACTGCACTAGCCCTCCCGTCCCCGCCTCACCAGAGCAGGTGGCCATCTTAAGGTTGCCCACAGCTGGCAATGCAAACCACGGCTGAAGGTCATCACCACACCACCACACCACCACCGCCACCATTCCCACAGCTACCTTGGTGTGTCGCGATGAGGTCAGGCCGCAGCTCCTTCATGACGCCCAGCCGCAGGTTGTACTCGCCAGCAGGGCTCAAGTGCGTGCCCTGCACACAAGTGTGTGCACGTGCGACAGGACAGCCAATGCAGCCGCTCTGCCGCTGCCTGGTGCAGGAGCAGAGCCACTGGGGCCAGCACGTGAGGCCGCTTCCCCCGGCAACACGCACGAGGGTGCCGTGCCGTACGCTCACAGCCACGAGCAGCAAGCAGCAAGCGCAGACGCAACGCGGACAGAGCGCTTGCCAGTCCCAGCACACACCGCACACACACATTGCACCGCGCCGCACACACCACACAGCGCCCTGAGCCCCAGCACCCTGTGCGCACCTTTGGGTCGGTGAATCGCGCGGCCTTGAGCAGCTCATGCAGCCGCACCAGCTGCTGGGAGGTGAGGGAGCCAGGGTCAGTGTCGGGCTTGAGGCCACACCTGGCCTCGTCCACCAGGCGCTCTGCGGGGGCGGGGACGGGGGTGGGGGCGGCCAGCGAGGCAGGGCCGCACGCGTTTATCTGCTTGCCAGCGATAGCTGCACCAGATGCTGCACCAGGCCCGGGGCGCTAGCGTGCTGTCAGTGTGTGTGTTCCCTCACCTGCCAGGTCCTTGGAGATGCAGTCGAACTCCTTGGTCAGGAACTTGACCATGGTGTCACACTGCGCAACGTCGTTATCACCACCCACCGCCACCACCACCACACCGATGCCGTGTTGCAGTCGGGGGATGCCAGAGACTCGGGCAGATAGCGCAGCACCCGCGCGCTCACTCCCCCTGCCCTGCCCCCCCAAACAGGCGCGCCTTGATGCTGACGACCCGACCTGATGCTGCCTCGACCCTCATTCTCTATCCTCCCTCCTCCCTTGCAGGCCCTTGCTTGCCTTGGTGCTGACGGCCAGGCGCTTGACCAGCTCCAGGTCCACTGAGGAGGGGTGGTGCTTGATGACCTGGGGCGCCGGGGGCATCACGTCAGTGCGCCGCCTGCACACACACGCGCGTGCACACACGCGCACACTCGCACATGAGCCGTGGAGGTCTGATATGTCACACATTCATACAAACGGGCAGAGCACGATGTCAAGACGATGAGCTGACACAATGAGCCAGCAGCACATCACCTGAAGATGAGTCGCGTGTTGCCCTTGTCGTCTGTCCCCTCGGCGCGGTAGAAGAACTGGAACTCGGCGTACGGCGTGATGACGGCAATCTGACGCAAGTACCTGCGCACACGGGGTGCATGGGACACGGTGGCAAGGTGGCAGGAAGGCGGGCTAGTACGCTGCGGGCACCAGCATTGGAGCCGGGTCAGTTCTGGCTGAGCACACAGGTGTGCGCAGGGTGACGGCGGGGCCAGCGTCCTCATGCTCACTTGATGATCTTTGCTCGGTAGGTGGTCCAGTTGCCCTCAATGGTGAGGGACAGCGAGGCGCCGTGCCACCCCTCGGGGTTGGGCAGCAGCTCCACCTTGTGCACGTTGGGCGCGTTCCTGCACACAGCACAATGCGTGTGCACCCGTCCTAATGTGGTGCCAGTATACACTCCCGTGTCAGCAGCATGAACCCAACACCACGTGTTGTGTCATCGGCACACCACAGCGTGGCTGCGCCACACCCGGCTTCCATGCAAAGCCGCACTGCAGGTGGGAGGAGCGAGCGGTTGAGGCCCTTCAATGCATATGTATGCAGTGTGTGCCTTTCCTTGCTGCTCCCAATGCACCCGCTCACTTGTGGATGTCAATGTCCAGGATGTAGTGCGACACGGAGGAGGAGCGCGGCTTGGCGGCGCGGATGTCAAAGGGCAGGCCCGTGGTCATCTTGGACCAGATGAGGGCCATCTTGGCGCCCAGCCCAAACTTGCCGCGCGTCTGCGTGCACGTCATGCTATGTGCTCACCTTTCCGTGCACACCTGTGCATGCAAGCGTTGCTCTGTCTCTCCTTCAGGCACAGGCGGCCGCCACACAGTGCGCGAGATAGCAGCACCCGCCGCTCACCACAAAACACCCTGTGCGGCGGGCGTACGGCTGACTGGGTGGTGGTGCCAACTCAAGGGCCCACTATGCTCACACACCCATGCTGCACCTCACCTGTTTGACGCCGTACTTGGTGCCGGACAGCACCCTGCCCAGCATGTCGGGGATCTCATTGTGAGGCATGCCGGCGCCATTGTCCCGCACCGTCACGCGGTAGTAGTGGCTGCCCTTGGACCTCGCTCCTCCTCCACCTGCACCCGCGCCACCGCCACCGCCTGCCGCCTTGTCACCCGCGCCCTTGGCAGCTGAGGCACCACCGCCTGCTGGGGCCTTGCCGTCGGCCTGGGAGGAGCCGCCCGCGGCAGCTGCCTGCTGGTGCGCACGCACGCATACACGCACGCATGTGCACGCCGTGTAAAGCCCTGGCAGGTGGATGCTGGGCGGGGCAGGGAGGGGAAGACGTGGCGTACCTGCTTGGCTGCCTTCTCCGCCTCCTTGGACGCCTTGGCTAGGCGCTTCTGCAGCACCGCAGCGCACGGCGCACCACCATGACAAGCGCGCACTCAGTGACGGCCTGCACTCCACGTCGTGCCGACTGGCAGGAACGCACAAGGCTGCCCCGTGCGTGCGTGCAGACCCGTTGCCTGGCTCTGGCCTGCCCACGTCTCACCTTTCTCTGCTCCTGCGTCTCAAAGTCCTGGTACAGCTCCTCGTCCAGACGCTCCTGGTGCTCCAGCCCACGGATGCGGTCCAGGCGCGCCTTGCCCACCTCCTCACTGCGTGGGCAAGGACAAGCAGCATGCACACGCTGTGAGCCTTGCGTCATCCTGCTGGAGCAACCTCTGCTGAAGCAGGCGCTGCCGTGCTCCGCTGCGTGCGCGGTCAGATAGCAGCTCCGTGGCCCCGCCACTGCACGCCAGCGCAGCGCACATTGTGATGTCGATGACGGGTAGCACGGCGATGCTCTCTGCCGAGTCCAGCGCATTCTCCACCAGCTCACGGATGGTGGTGTAGAGGCACTTGCCCGCCTGCGCACACGGTGCACACTGACTGCTGCTGCTTGCAGGGATCAGAGAGACCACCGTGCAGGACCCCACGCACTCCTGCTGCTGCTCACGTTGTCGAAGCCGGCGATGTTCTTGTTGTCCGCGAAGAACTCCGCGGGCGACTTTTGCTGCAGCTCCGACTTCTTGCCCGGCTTCTTCGCGTCCGCCATCGCGCCGCGGCGTCTTCTGTGCGCGTGTGGAGCGCGCTCTGGAGAGGCGAAAGTAGCCATGCTGCGCCGTGCTGAGCTCCGAATTTCGAAATCGTGATGAAGTTTGTACAGGCTCAGAACACAGGTCAGAACCCGAACACGAACTCGGCAAGCTTGGCGGCAAAGGACCGGGCTGGCTGAGGCACTTGCTGGGTGACGCTCGACTGCTGGAGGCGGTAGGGACGCTCCGTCTGCACGGCCGGCCGCTGGATCTGCACGTG
This sequence comes from Chlorella sp. KRBP, assembly GCA_004335735.1. Lineage (NCBI taxonomy): Eukaryota > Viridiplantae > Chlorophyta > Trebouxiophyceae > Chlorellales > Chlorellaceae > Chlorella > Chlorella sp. KRBP. Next base: position 10,471 of record QAXK01005279.1, read on the forward strand.
CAGCAGCGCGCAGTGAGCAACAAGGGCAGAACCGTGAGCCTCCTGAGCGGCTGCTACGAGCTGCTACACACGGTCGCCGGAACCCGCCCTCCTGCCGCCCCCGTGGCCTCGCATGCACAACATGTGCCACAACACAACCGCACCTTGAGGGCGTCAGTGTCGTTGCTGCTGTCATACTGCTCGATGGCTGCTCTATGCCGCGCATCCACTGCCTTGACGCCCACCACCAGGCTGGGCGTGAGCTGCTCGCCGTCCCGCAACAACGCCCGCTGTGACGCGTACTTGTTCTGGAACTGCGCAGGCAAGCGTACAGGTGTGCACCAGGTTGCCACGAGCACGTGTAATGGCAGCGGCACACGATGCTGGCTGCCACGAGCTGGCTCCCACGATGCGGCTGCTCCGTGCCGCAAGGCCTGCCAGCAGCTACACCACGGCACGCACAGCCCACACGCAGAAGCTGAGGCACCTGCCAGCACGCACACCATGCGCACGCACCTGCACGTGGATGTAGTTGGACTGCGGCGCGCCGTACGTGCCCCACTGCAAGATGTCCCCACACCGCGCAAACTCCTTGAGGATGAGCGGCACGTCCTGCTGCGTGAACCCAAAGATGGTGACCCACACGTCCTCGTAGTGTGGTACGAACGCTAGCGTGCCACCTGCCGGCGCCTGTTGCGGCCCGGCGCCTGCTGCGTCGCCCCACGTTGCCAAGCTGAAGACTGGCGGCGGTGGTTGTGCTCTCTGACGCCCTGAGGCACTGGCATCCTCTGCATGCAGGCAGGCGTTGGTGCAGGCAGCTGTTCCCCAAGATGTGAAGAGAGATCTGCAGTTCGTGCGCCCCTGCAGCGCGCCAAGGCGAGCGAACCCACCCATGGCGACGTCATCGACGAGCCTGGACACTGGCGGCGGTGGCGCCTGCGGCGTGGCCTCAGTGTGCACCGAGCCGGACGTGTTGAGCAGGCTGCGTCTCTGCGCGCTGGAGTCGGCTCCTGCTCGGTGGGGCGTCACAGAGCGTGGCGTGGTCATGTTGACGTCTGCTGGCGTGAGGCTGAAGAGCAGAGGAGCGAACTCCTGCTCCCGGGCAGGCGCCTGGCCGCCTGGCGAGAACATGGTGTCGCCGGCGTAGGTGCAGCTGTGCGTCCAAGCCTGTCAGGGGAGCCAGGGCAGTGTGCTGGTGCTGATGCCGCAGAGCTCTAGCAGACTCTCTGCACCAGCGCTGGGCCACCGTGGCCGCACGCATGCACCTGCGCCCCACACCGACGCCGCTCAGTGAGCAGAGAAGCTAGAGCAGAGATGGCCAGCGGCGACTTCACGGCCAAGAGCAAGTTCAGGCTCGACTTAGTGCACTCTGATGGCAGCACGGACCGAGTGTCGGTGCAGATCGGCCTGGATGGCCTGGTGGTGAGCGACGCCAACTCTGGGCGCTCGCTCAAGTCGTACGAGCTGGGCCACATCACTCGCTGGCAGTCCAAGGGCCTGGACAGCGCGCGCGGGCGCAGCAGCCTGGTGCTCTACACGCGCACGCCCGGGGACGTCGAGGAGCGCCAGCTCACGCTGCAGGGCGATGAGTACACCGTGCGCAGCGCGCTGGACACGCTCACCTGCTCCTGCATGCAGTGAGTGGCGGGGCGCATCGAGGGAGAGAAGAGCACGACGAGATGGCCAGGGGAACAACCCCACTCCACCATCGGCGTGGCCTGTGCGCCTGCAGGCTGGCGGAGCTGCTGCAGAGCAAGCAGACCAGCGACGCGCAGGAGACGGCCAACAGCCTGCACGCGCTGGTGGCGGGGGACGGCAAGAAGAAGAGCAGCACCAAGGTGCGCAACGCAAAGTGGGGCACAGCGCCACCTCGCAGAGACCCGGGGGTGCTGCAGCAGGTTGGCACGCTTGCCTGGCGTCGTGCTGCACGCACGGCGAGGCTCCCTTGAGGCGGTGCTTCAACTTCTGCTCGGCTCCACGGCCTGCGCCTGCGCCTGCAGCTGCCGTCAGCGGACGACGTCGAGTACTGGACGGCGCCGGCCATGGAGGGATGGCTGCAGTCGCAGGGCGACCACATCAAGTCTTGGCGCAAGCGCTGGTTCGTCCTCAAGCAGGGATACCTCTTCCGGTGCGTGGGTGGTCCATGCAGCAGCAGTGCAGCATCAGCGTGGAACAGGGGCAGGGGTTGGGGCGTGCGAGATGGGAGGGGGAGGGCGGGCGCCGCCGCCGCACCTGCCGAAAACAGCGCCTTGAGCTTCCCGCACCCTCTCCCCGTGCCCCCTCAACAACGACAGGTTCATGAACGCCACCGTGTCCGAGTCCACCAAGCCTCGCGGCGTGGTCGACCTTAGCAAGATCCAGGACGTGTCGCAGGCCACCAAGACCACGGGGCGCGCCTTCTCCTTCCAGCTCAAGACGGCCAGCGGCGGCAGCGTGTGCTACCTCTGCGAGAGCGAGACGGAGCTCGTCATGTGGATGTCCGCCATCAACAGGGAGGTGGAACGCATCGTCAAGAAGCTGGCTGGGGTGGAGGACGAGGCACCGGCGCCCGCCAGCGCCACCACCACCAAGGGCAGCAGCGGCAGCAAAGCCAGCGCCTCGGCTGCCAAGGCGGGCGGCGGCGGCAGCAGCGCGGCAGCGCCCAGCGAGTGGATGCGGCAGCTGGAGCGCAACTTTGACAACATGTCGACCAGCAATCAGCCCAGCAGCAGCAGCGCGCGCAACAACCACGCCGGCTCCGCCATGATTGACGTGGTGGGGTACGAGACCATCGGCGGCAGCGGTGGTGGTGGTGGCGGGAGGGACGCCGGGCGCGGCAGGGACACGTATGGCAGCGGCAGCAGCAACAACAACCACAACAACAGCAGCAACTATGGCGGGTACGGCGGCAGCCTGGACTACTCGCAGATTGCAGGTGAGCAGGCTTGTGACGGTTGGTGGATGGTGTCGAGTGCAGGCATGGGTTTACAGGTGCCTAGTATGAAGGCCTTGATGCTGTGTGTGCTGCTGGCCAGGTGCGGGTGGCGTGGCGGGTGGTGGCGGCGGGCTGAGTGCCGACACCCTGCTCAACTACGGTGGTGGTGGCGCACCCGCTGCCGGCAACACGGGCGGCAGCAGCGGCTACGCCAGCAGGCCCCAGCAGGCCCCAGCGCTGTCCAGCTACGGCAGTGGCGCGTCAGCATACGGCGGCGGCGGGGCACCAGGAGGCGGCTATGGCGGCGGCGGCGCGTCAGGAGGGTATGGCAACGGCAGCAGCCACGCGGGGCAGTATGGTGGGTATGGACAGCAGCCTCAGCAGCAGCCTCAGCAGCAGGCGTACCACCACCAGGCACCCATGCAGCAGCAGCAGCCGCAACAGCTGCAGGGCTATGGGTCCGTGTCGCTGATTGACCAGGTGCCGCAGTCGCAGCCCACCTACCCGTACTACCAGCAGGGCGCTGGAGCGCCACAGGTGAGGCACGCTCTGCTTCTTTGGGGGCTAATGCGAACGCGGTTCCCGCAGGCTTGCTTGCACTGGGTGGCAGGAGAGTGGAGGCTGACCTGGGTCCTGTGCTTGTGTGGTGGTTGCTGTGTGGCTTGGCAGGCGGCGCCAGCGAGCCAGCAGTCCCAGTGGCAGGTGCACCACACGGCCGAGGGCCGGCCCTACTACTACAACGCCAGCACGGGAACCACGCAGTGGGAGCCGCCGCCTGGCCTCTGAGCGGCGTCTAGCGGGACACGAGGGCCTTGTTGGCTGTTGAGCTGGTGTAGAGCGTCGCGTGCTGGGCTGTGCTGCCGGTGTGCTGCACTTGGCTGTGCAACGATTGGGCTCGCGCAGACGCCTTTTAGCTGACCGTTAAGGCAAGCAACATGAGTCCCACACACAGCCAACAGCTTGCAGCCACGGACACCATGCAACGACACATACAGCACGGCCTGAGCAAGCAGCATTTCTCCCGCCAGCCAACAGCAGCCAAAGCGTCCAGCAACAAATCGGTCATGGTTTCTGCTACTTGAAGCGGCAGCCTGCTCCCTCCTCAACGCGCTGCTCTACAACACCAAGCTCTCCTCAGTCCAGGGCAGGGAAACCTTGCTCTCAGGCTGTGGTAGCCTTGGCAGAACCGGCATGACACCAGGCCGTAGCCACACTGCCCCGCAGCTCACAGGTGGTAGCCACCGCAGTGCGGGCAGGGCTCCATGTCGTCATAGTCAGGCTCAGGGTCCTCCACCCGCTCGGCCAGCACCGTGACCTCCAGGTTGCAGCGGCCCGGGTCCAGCAGGCCCAGCAACACCAGCTGCAGCGTCAGGCCCGACATCCACGTCGTCATGCGCGCCGAGGGGGACTCCCACGAGTAGCACGGCACGCACACGCGCAGGTGGCGCAGCGCAAAGGGCGCAGGCAGAGGCGCGTCGTCCTCCAGCACCTCCTCTTCACCACCGGGCGCGCCTGGCTCAAAGCCTGGCAGGAAGTGACCGGGCGGCAGACCAGCGGCAGCAGCAGCAGCAGCAGCAGCGCTTCTTGGCGCCCCGCACGCACCACCACCACCACCACCACCAGCGCCGCCTCCTGCCCCGCCTGCCAGAGGGCTGCCGATGAGGTCAGGCATCATCCCAAAGGCGACCGCAATCGCCCTCATGGCGCTGTCGAGCTGCGACGGCGGCAGAGGCAAACCGGGGCCACCCAGCAGCGGCACAGGGGGGCCACCCAGCAGCGGCACAGGGGGCCCGCTGCCCAGGCCAGGCACACCCAGGGCCGCCGCGATGGCAGAGGCCAGGCCTGGCAGCGCCTGCGCCAGGGCAGCCGCTGTGGGGAGCCCTGCCGACGGCCCGACCATGGTGGGCCCCAGCGGCCCCACCAGCCCACCAGCCGCACCCGCCGCACCTGCCCCCATGCCAACACCCATGCTGCCCAGCCCTGGCAGCCCAATCCCACCCAGCCCCATTGGCATGGCAACCTGCCCCAGCCCCGGCAGCCCCATGCCACCCAGCCCCATTGGCATGACCGCCTGCCCCATCCCTGGCAGCCCTGGCAGCCCCATGCCACCCAGCCCCATTGGCATGGCCGCCTGCCCCATCCCTGGCAGCCCCATGCCACCCAGCCCCATTGGCATGATCGCCTGCCCCAGGCCCTGCACGGCACCAGCCCCGCCTCCCGTTGCCGCAGCCGCACCCGGCACTGCAGCGAGCGCCGCGTTGGCACCACCAGCAGCACCAGCACCAGCACCACCACCACCACCAGCGGCAGGTGCAGGAGCAGCACCCGCCGTCCCCGCACCCGCACCCGTCCCCGCACCCGCCCCCGCCGCCGCCCCCGCCTGTGCCTTGCCCTGCGCGCCCTCCTCGCACAGCGTCGCCAAGTACTGCTGCACGTGCTCCACCTGCGTCTCCCTACAGCGCAGCACGTCGAGCCGCTGCAGCCACGGCAGCGCGCGCGCCAGGTGCGGCAGGTCCACCATGCCCGTCACGTCCAGCAGCCGCAGGCCAGTGCACGAGCGCGGCAGCACCTCCCCCAGCGTGGTCACCACCGCCCGCGACAGGCTGGGCAGGTCCAGCACCAACGTGCAGCAGTCGAGGGGGAAGATGGGCGCAATCAGCCGGAGCACCTCGGACGCCTGCGCAGCACAAGGCAGGCACGTGTACATGGTGCAGCGTGGTCAGGAGTAGCTCGTTCCCTCTAGCGTGTGCCTGGCACTGCAGAGCAGGCTGTCTGTGCGGCACAAGGACAAAGGTGCGGTGCGTGTGCAGGTGCGTGCCACTGAGTGTGTGGTCGGAAAGCATGGTCATGCCCTTGGGCCAGCACGGCACCTCACCTGGTACGGCTCATGGTCCCAGGTGAGTGCAAACTCGCGTTCCTTGAGGTACGCCGCCACCGTTGCGCGGCTGTGCACGACAGCGCCCACGGCGGTGGGCGGCGCGCAGCAGATCCTCCCGCCCGGGCTGCGCTGCACGCTGGCCACCATTTTCGGCACCTGGCTGGGGTAGGCGTTGGTTAGTGACAGGCGCCACACGCGCAGCGGCTTGGTCAGTGAGTGCAGCGGCAGGCTGGAGAGCGTCATGAGCGACACCTGGCCCAGCAGCAGCTCGCGCCAGGGGCAGGGCGCGTCAGCCAGCGAGCTGCCGTCCATGAAGCGGGGCACCGAAAGCCAGGTGAGCGAGGTGACTTGGGTGAGCTTGAGCAGCTCCGAGGTGTAGCGGTGCCCCTGGGCCAGGACGGAGACCTCGGTGTTGAGCTTGAGCTGCCGCAGGAGGGGCAGGGCGGCGCCCACCTTGGGCAGTTGGTCGGGGCTGGTGCAATGGTAGCCCAGGGTGTGCAGGTTGACGCACTGCTTGATGAGGCCGAGCATGTCCTCGCTGGGCGTGTCGACAAAGGCCGTGCTGACGTCGAGGGAGGTGAGCTGGGCGGCGAGGCGGGGCAGGAAGGCGCCGACGTTGCCGCTGATGTGGTTGAGCGTGAGGGAGGTCAGGTGCGGCAGGTGGTCCAGCTTGGCCATGTGTCTGGCCCAGGCGGCGCCCATGGGCAGGAGCACGAAGACGGGACGGCCCGCTTGGGGCCTCAGAGGCGGCGCCGAGATGGTGAGTTGGCGGAGCTTGCTGGGCAGCGGCATGCGGTGCGCGGAGCTCCGGCTGGAGGATGCGCTGGCCTTGCCCTTCTTGCCGGTCTTGGTGGCCGTCTTGGCAGAGCGTGCGCCGCTGGCCTTGCCTTTGCCCTTGCCGGCCTTGGTGGTGGGGGGAGGGGAGGCAGCGAAGAGGTCGGGGGGGATCATGGAGATGTGGAGCTCCTCAAGGTCGGGGAAGAGGCGGTCGTCGCAGTGGGCGGGGATGGGCAGCTCCACCGTCATGCCCGTGATGGTCACCGCCCGGACGCCGTCCAAGCCGCTGGGATGGTGCTTGTGCAGCTCCTCCAAGGCCTCCGATGCCGCCGTCTGCACCGTCTTGTCCGCCAGGTGCAGGTGGCCGTGCCGGGTGCGCGTCGGCCAGCGGAGCACGCCCACAGACGTGGCCCACTCCTCAGAGCACACGTCCACCGTGCTCCTGGTCGTGCTGTGGTGAGAGAGCAGCGCGCAGGCCCACGTCTTGCACGTTGCGAAGGCCGCAGCCTGTGCATAGTGGTCGTCCGCGAGGCCGTCGAGGCACGCCATCAGGAGCTCCGCGGGCAGCCCGAGCCAGTCCACGGCGTCGGAAGGGGGAGCACCGCGTTCCTGCTGCTGCGGCGGCGCGCGTGCGGGCTGCTCCCAGGAGGCCGGGGCCTCGTCGCCTGCGGGGGATGCTGCGCGCTTGGCGCGCTTGCGGGGCGGCATCGTGCTGGTGGGGACTGATTGAGTGCAAACGGAGTGCGTGTGGAGTGTGGTGTTGTGGCGCGGTGCATGGGGTGGCCCGCACGGCACAGCGTGCACAGCGCCGTGTCGGGGCGCGTCGCCGGTGTTCAAAGGCCAGAAGCGCTCAACACCAATGGAGATGCAAGGTTCCCAAGGCTACCACGTGGGCGCACGCTCCAGCTGCAGTTGCTGCACCGTCACGTCGGGCGCCGTGGCTGGGCTGTGCGTGCCAGTGAGGAGTGCTGCTGCTGCTGCTGCTGCTGTTGCTGCTGCACTGCATCCCTCACT
>QAXK01005280.1:0-11351 GCA_004335735.1 Chlorella sp. KRBP
GAGCTCCATACTCCCAATCTGCACGCACCAGCACACACACACACACAAGCGGACCTGACTTCGGCCATGCGAGCGCAGCCTCAGACAAGCAACGTGAACTCTGCTTGACGAGGCCTGCCTGGCAATCTGTGGTGACGGCAGCATCATGACACATGTCGTGAACTCCATGCAATGATGATGATGATGATGACACACACACGGTATTTACCACGACGTTTGTGAAAGGAGTGTCATCTGTTTGCTACTGCTCTAGATGTAAAAGCTCAAAGCACATGCAGGCCGACCAGGCACACACGTGACTCACTTGATCGCCAGCTTGGAGCTGCAGGACATCTGACATGCACAAGAGGCGCCTAAACAGATGCCAGCACAGCATCGCACCTTGGACAAGATGCTGCGGTCCGTGCTGCACAGCGTGACGAGGCTGCACAGCATCACGCAGTTGGTCTGCGTAGCACAGCACGGCGCATCCGCATGCAGGTTAGGGTCAGCGCGAGGGCTTTGTGTTGCAGCTGCATGCGCCCGCGGCAGCAAGAACTTGTTGCCCCACTCCAACCAACAGCTCTGACCCTAGACCCTAGGCCGCAACCGCCGTCGATGCAAGCCCTGCGTCATGCAGGCCTCACCTCCCACATGACGCTGACGGAACCCTGTCCTGGGTCGGAGGGATCCACCCCTGTGGTCTCATCCAGCTGGTGATTGAGGGGCACCACAGTGGGACGGCACACCTGCATTTCAAGATCAATGGAATTCCATTCCGTTCCATGCCGCTCGATTGATCCCATTCGACAAATAGTCCAGCATAAGCTTGGACTCAATGCAACGCACCAGCTCCAGCTTGAGGTCACCCAAAGCACCACGGGGCGCCAGCGGCCCCGGCGCGGCGGGCAGCGGTGCTGCCGCCGCCTCTGACATCCAGCGTGTGTGGGCGATGGAGGGTGACCAGAGGTCGTGCAGCGGGTGGCGCGGCAGGCGGTAGCCGTCTGGGCAGCTGGGGCGAGCCGCCAGAGCCATCATCAAGTGCTTGATGTTCCAGGTCCTGCAAGTACAACCATCGGTAGGGCTGAGGTTAGCAAAGCCCCTATAGGAAATGACATCAGCCAGCGAGTTCAAAAAACTGCTGTTTGCGAGCATCTTGAGCAGCTCCACAGCAGCTCCAGCGCTCACAGGCATCGGGCCATGGGGACGTCGTATGGCCAGTGTCCTGCTGCTGGGAGGAGCACGTCTGATGGCTCCAGCAGGCGGACGCAGTTGGCGTCTTGGAACCTGCGCCGCAGGAGGTCGTGACAAGGGAAGGAAAAGCACACCCTCGTTGTCTGCAGGGTTGTAGGAGGTGCAAAACGCCGCCGTGCGCTGCACGTGCATGCAGCAGGGTGAGGGCCTTGGGGCTGCAAGGGCAGCCACGTGCTGCGCGAGGATAGGCGCTCTCTCGGTCATAGCAATCGCTGTCAGAAGGATAGCGCTTCAAGGAACACCACTCTCTGTCGGCCACCGCTTTCAGGAGAGCAGAGCCCACCTGCAGCACCACCCAGCGGCCCGCTGTCACTGCAGCAGCTGCTGCAGAGCGGCACGCAAACGCTGGCCGCGCGTGCCCCTTCCTCCTCCCCTCTGGCACTCACACGATGATGTTCTCCAGCCGGCGCACCCAGATGTTCTCCAGCCGGCGCACCCACTTACCCACCACCACCACCACCACCACCACCACCAACAACAACAACCTGGCACTCACACGATGATGTTCTCCAGCCGGGGGAAGCTGCCCAGAAGGTGGTCGATGTCCACGGGCTTGATGTCCAAGGCAGGGTCCAGCGCAGCTGCCTCCTGCAGCCAGGCCTTCATCTTGTCCTGGTCCACCCCAGAGAGCTGCATGGCCTGCGCATGGGTTAGGGCACACGAGGGCGCAGCGAGGGCGCAGCGAGCACGTTCTGCGTTTTGTCCCATGCCGTGTGTGCGTCCTCCGTGCTGCATGGCCTGCTGTCCACTCGGATGTTTCACATTCCCCCAGCGCATGCTTGCGGGCCTGGCGTTTGCGGGCCAGGATGTGCAGGCCAGCAAACGCCAAATACACCTCCTTGGCCAGTGCCGGCGCAGGGAGGGTGCTGGGCAGCGCAAGCTTCCTGTACAGAGTCTTGAACTGTGGCGACTGCGTTGCGAACGAGGTGGAGTGTGTGACCACTGCGCAGCAGACGGGGAATGCTGCACTGTCGTTGTCTGAGCAGAGCTAAGACAAACACACACTGGTCGCGCGATGTCGATGGTGACCTCTCCCTCCACCAGCGACACAGAGGTGATGTAGGAGATGGACGCCAGCTTGCCTGCATGATGGCCACTTGGGCCGGGTGTTGGCCATCACGCAGGCAAGCTGGCGCCCATCTCCTACATCCGCTTTGTCGCTGGTGGAATGGAAGGGCACAACCGATATCGCGTGGCCAGTGTGTGTGTTTGTCTCAGCTCTACTCAGACAACAACAGAGCTGCAGTCGTCGCCTGCGGCGCAGTGGCCACACCCTCCACCTCGTTCGTCACGTTGCCGTGACAGTTCAAGACGCTGTACAGGAAGCTTGCGCTGCCCAGCTCCCTCACTGCGCTGCCCAGCTCCCTCACTGCCCACGTCTGATGTGCCTGGTGCTGCACATGCTGTCCGCTCGGCTTTATCCCTACAGTGCGCAGTCGCCCAACCACGCACGCACGTAGGGGTGCAGGCGGAGCGTGCGCACGCGGCCGTTGGCGCCCTGGTTGAACCACTTGCACACGCGGCGCAGGTTGTGCAGCTCATGGCCACGGAACGCCCTGCTGATGACCTGCACAGCGCGAGAGGACGACGCAGGAGGAGCCCCGACGTGGCGCTCGTGGATTCCCACAGCTGCTCCAGCATACGCTTAAGGACGCCTTGCACCAGAGCCTGGATCTACTTCTCCTAGGCGGTCGAAGATCGTCTGCGCGCGCCGGCCGTGCGCTGACGTGTGCCTGCTGCTGCTGTGTGAGCACATCCGCGTACCTCGACGGCTCCCTCCGGCAGGTCCTCCCAACGCACTGCTGCAGCGCTGCGAGCAGCCATCAGTGCTACTAGGGGCAGCACTGATGGCGCTGCGCGCTGTGCCTGGCTGCAGCCCCTGCAGCGGGCTCTTCAGGTTAGGAGCTGCTCACGCCGCTGCCGCCGATGATCAACGCGCTGCATCCTCTGGGCGTGCACGCTGCTTCTGCGGTGCTGCACGTCACCGAGTGGTCGGCCCGGGGAACCTCGGCAGTGAGAGGGGCCTGGGGCGCATCACGCTGCTGCTGCTGCCCACACACAACAACTTTGTGAGCGTCCTGTGGTGTGCTGGGACCGGTGGCGTCTTGCGGCATGCTGCCACCACTCCGACTCGCCCAGCGTCGCGCCCATCGCGTATGCAGGCCTGGCGGAGGTGTGCGTGGGCAGCAGGATGCTCCGTGCCCCTGCTCGCGCCTCCAATGCAGGCTTTCCTGCGTGCGCACCTGCTTCTGCGCGCAAAGGTGAGCCCGCCACGAGCGTCAAGCGGCAAGCGAAAGCGAAAGCAGGGGCTCACAGCGCACGCAATTCGTGCACCGCAGGGCGATGAGGACGATGGGATGAAGCGCGCACGGGACGCTGAGGCGCCCACGGACCAGACGGCGCGAACGGGCAGCACGCCATCTGTCTCTGCAGTGGGGGCAGCACCTACACGGAGCAGAAGCAAGCTGAGCACCACTGCCACCACCAGCAAGCCGCTGCCTCCGCACCTGGACGTGTACCTGCTGCCACGCCGCGCCAAGGCCCCGCTGCCCCTGACCACCTCCGCACCTCTCGCCCCACCCGCAACACCGCTCACGTCGCTCACCAACACCAACACCAGTGGCAGCAGCACACCCGCACTCGCAAGCCTGACCATGCACGCTTCGGGAGGGCCGGCCTCCGCCCATGGCGCCCCCCTACGCCACCTCTACCGCATTGCTGCTGCCAAACTCACGCCGAAACTAACAGCTGCAACGCCTTCAGCATCCGCTGCCGCTGCTGCAGCCAGCAAGCCACTCACCGCAGCAGCACTGGCGCTCTCGGGCAGCGGCAGCCGCCACACAGGGGTGAACAAGGCGCAGCACAAGGGCGTGCCGTGCCCAGCAGCTGGCCCAAGGTGTTCGAAGAGGTCGCAGCAGCTGCTGGAGGCGGTGCTGCTGCAGGGACAGGCCGGCGGCAGTGCGCAGCGGCATGTCAGCCTCCTTCCCAAGCAGTCACAGCACTCCTCTGGCGCAGCTGCAGCAAGGGCTGTTGGAGGCAGCAGCCAGCAGAGCATGGGCTCCATGGCGTCGCGCTCGCTGCAGCTTCAGGAGGAGGAGGAGGGCATCTCGCCAGCAGTGTCGCCTCTGCCCCACCACAGCAGCACCGGGCCGCAGTTGCGCGGCAGTGGCGGCGTGCTCGCAGCGTCTCGCCTGGGTCTGGCAGCAACAGGTGAGCAGTGTCTGTTAATGCGTCTTGATGGTCTGGGGGCGAGGGCACCGTCGTGCTCCAGCAGCGCACGCACTTCTCACGCACTTTGCACGTGTCATGCTGCTGCCGCTGTCCCCTGCATGCCATTTCCGCTCTGCCCTGCCATTTCTGCCGCTCTGCCCTGCCATTTCCGCTCTGCCCAGGTACCAAGGCCCCGCAGTCCGCCAGCCAGCTGCATGCGCTTGGCCTAGCGCCACCGTCCCGCCCCCAAGGCCCCTTCCCTGCCCGCCCCACCTCCACAGCCACTTCCGCACCTGTCCAGGAGGCCAGAGCAAGCCTCGCAGCAGGAGCCACACCAGCAGCCACACCGCAAGATGAGACGCAGGGTGACGTGCAGCAACCATACCCCACAAGCAGCGACAGGGCGACAGCCGCTGAGCCCGCACACACACAGGAGGAGGCCATAACAGCTCCACCTGCTGAACCACTCCTGCCCTTGGCGGCGTCGCCTTTGATGGCAGCGGCGGCACAACAGGCGCAGATTAAGGGGCGTGGCGGAGGCGGCGGCGATCTGCTGTCTGGGAAGGCGGATGCTGCAGTGGGCACGTCAGCTCTGCTGTCTGGGAGGGCGGATGCTGCAGCGGGCACTTCAGCTCTGCTGTCTGGGAGGGCAGGCGCCGCAGTTGGCACGTCAGCTCTGTGCAGCCCCGTGCCTTCCACGCAGCGAAGGTCATGGGAGGGGCAGGGCGGCGAAGGTGGCGGCAGCCCTGTGCAGCAAGGGGGGGCCTTGGAGGGAGGTGTTGCAGGCGTTGATGGTGGCTCGACATGGGGCAGCCCCATGCACCTGGGCACGCCTTTAGGGTTTGCCAGCACCTCCCAAGGGCGGGCGACTCGCGACGGGATGCGAGCGGAGGAGGAGGGGCGGGAGGACGGAGAGGGGGAGGAGGGGGCCGGCACGCCACCTCCTGCCAGCGCCAACCCTGCTTACCAGGGTGAGACAGGGTTAGGGCTAGGATAAGGGTTCGGGTCAGTCATTAGCATGTTTGAAGGACGCTTGAAGGACAATGGGAAGAGCACGCTGTAGCTGTTCACCTGTGCTTGACGTCATACTTGCAACTCCGCACACTCTGCTCATTGCAGGCACGTTGCAGGAGGTCATCGACCTCACGCAGTGCGACACGCCGGCACCCGCGCCCTCGCTATACCCTCACAACCGCATGCGCGGCGCCCATAGGGTGTGGTGGGGCGAGACTCAGACTCAGCCCGCCACGCACCCTCAGCACTCGCCTGCGCCAGACCACACCACCCCGGACATTAAGCCCTCGCCGATGCAGGTGAGGGCTTGCGCTTCAAGGCTTGAGATGACTGGCACAGGCCTGTGTTGCGGTCTTCAGCCACGGTTTAAGCCTGATCAGCCTTACTGGCGTCCCCCACGGCATTCCCATTTTGCTTTCTTTCGTTCGTCCTTGATTGCAGGAAAGCCCTTATCCGGCGCAGCGCACCGCCATGCAGGTCAGCCCCATGCTAGGGCTCACGCAGGGCTTGTGCACCGCCATGGAGCAGGGCACGCCGCTGACGTTTCTGACGGGCGCCACGGCCAGGGGGACCGTGCCGCGCACAGACCGACGCCACGCCTGGCTGCAGCAAGAGCAGCAGGACAGCCAGCAGCAAGAGCAGCAGCAAGGCTGCAGCCCGCAGCAGCACCATCGACACTTGCGGCTGGACCAGCACCAGCAGCACCAGCAGCAGCAACCCAGCAGCGCTTCTCCCCTTGGATCTCTCCCTGCCACCTCACCAGACCGTTTCGGCAGGGGCAGCCGCTACGGCAACGTCAGCGGCGGCGGGAGCGGCTGCGGCAGCCCTGCGTCCGACCTGGCAGTTGCTGGCACGCTGGCACCGGCGGATCACGTGACCGGCAGCCCATCGGCAGGCCTGTTGCTGCTGCAGCTGCCAAGGCAATCGCCGCGGCAGCTTCTTGCCTGCTGCTCCTCTCCCGTGCAGCACCCGGGGGGCAATCGCGGCGCGGCGCTGCCCAGCGGCACCCTGGGCTGCGCAGGGGCGCTGGCGGCGAGTGGAGGGCAGGCGCAGCAGCACCGTGACGGGCGTTCCATCGCCTTTGCTGGGTTTGACCGTATGCTGCGTGGAGAGGAGGAGTCTGCCACGGCCTCATCACCCAATGGGATGGCTGGACAGTCTGCTCAGGTGCCGTGTTCGGTGGTGGCGGCGGGCGACCGGCTCAACCAAGGCGTCACGCCACCCCCGACACAGCTTGTTGGTGCTGGTGCTGCCGCTGCTGTTGCAGCAGCTAGCAGTGGAGGCCAAACGGCAGCGGTGTTGCGTGTGGCGGCGGCGGCGCGGCAGCCCACGTCGGCTGCAAACGCAAGCCCGGTGGCGCCGGGGGTGGGCAGCGGGGATAACAGCGGGGACGGCGGAGGCATCACGCGGGGGACTGGGGCGGTGGTGGTGGTGGCGGCGGCGGGCGGACGCAGCAAGCGTGCAGCGCCGGCGTCAGCTGCAAACGCTAGCCCCGTGATGCCAAAGGTGGGCGTTAGGGACAACGGCAGCGGCGGCAACAGCGTGCGGGGGACTGGGGCGGTGGTGGTGGCGGCGGCGGCGGGCGGACGCAGCAAGCGGTCGCCCCCAGAAGCGGCATCGCCCTCTGTTGCTGCCGGTCAGCCGGTGCAGGCGCACAGCACGTCGCCGCTCCGGCGTAACCGCCGCCAAGCTCAGCAGCAGCAGGAGCAGCAAACGCAGCTGCAGAAGCAGGAGCAGGAGCAGCAGCAGAAGCAGCAACAGCTGCAGGTGGTGGTGCACCCGCCCTCACCACCACGCACGCAGCGGAGGCTCCCCTCTTCCGAGCAAGGCGTGCACCAGCAACAGCAGCTTGGAACTGATGCTGCCCTCACGCCCTCACCACTGCCGGCGGTCGGGGTGCCTCCCACATCCGTAATCCTAGCAGCTAGTACAGCTGCTACAGCAGCATCGCCCTCGCCCGCTCCAGGCAAGCGGGGGCGGTCACGGCGGACCGTCAACGTCACACGTGGGCAGGACGCGCCAGTGAGTGCAGCAGGCAGTGGCAGCGACAGCGGCGGGAGCATGTTGTCAGCGCCGGGTGGTGGCAGCCCTGCCAGCAGCCCTAGGGGCAGCCCGGGAGCAGGGCTGGAGGGCAGCCGCAGCGGCGGCGGTGGTGGTGCTGGTGGCGGAGTTGTGGTGAGGCGCCGCAGGAGCCGGTCCCGTACGGTGTCGCTGGACCGCGCCACGGCACTGCATGGCGTTAGGGCTTTGGAGCAGGTCGTTGGAGTGGCGGCGTCGCAGGGCGGTGTGCCTGCGGGTGGTGGTGCGGGGGCGGATGGGGAGGGAAAGACGGTGCAGGTCGCCGGAGGTGTGGATGTGGTGGTGGGTGGTACGGGGGCGGGGCGTCGGAGAGCGGCGCGGCAGCAGCAGGGCCTGGCAAGCGCTCAGCAGCAGCAGCAGCAGCAGGCCAGTGTGCAGGAGGAACAGCAGGTGGCGGCAGGCACGCATACGCAGCAGCAGCAGCAGCAGACTCTGGAGGCCGGCAGGCACACGGCGCCAGGAGCGGTTTCTGGTGGCGCACAGGTGCCAGGAGCGGTTTCTGGTGGCGCACAGGTGAAGCCACAGGCAGGGACGGAGAAGCCACAGGCAGGGACGGAGAAGCCACGGGCAGGGACGGCAGCTGCAGCTGCTGCGCCCTCTGAGCCTGCGGTGGCAACGGCAGGCCTGGGCCGCCCTCAAACTGAGGTCATTTTGTTAGCCCAGCAGCAGGGCGCTCACCCACTGCCGCCGCCGCCCCCACCACCACCGCAGCAGCAGCAAGCACGCCAACAGAAGGCGGATCAGCAGCGCCCGCCACCGCAGCAGCAGCCCCAGCAACCGCCTCCGCCCGCGCAGGCCCAGCAGCCACCCACCGCCGCGACACGCAGGCCGCCCTCCCCACCCGCCACGCGCCACCCCCCACCGCAGATGCCACTCCAAGGCGGGCCCCACATGCCTGCCGCCGTCCCTCACCCTGCCATGCCCTCCCACCCTCAGCCCTCACACGCATGGGCGGCGGCCCAACCGCAGTACCAGCAGCAGTGGTACTCTGCCCAGACCGACGCACATGCAATGGACCGTGCTAGCCATGGCGGCGGCGGTTTGCATGGCCCGGGGGCTAAACCGCCGCCCGAGCCACCAAAGAGCATGCGGGACTCCGTACTGCAGTTCATCGTCGAGAAGAACCGCCGTACCGCCATGATTGACCGGGCGGCGGCGTCCACCGGCGCGTTAGGGTTTGCGCGGCCGGGGGAGGGCGGTTGGCCGCGAGCGGGCAGCAGCAGCGGCAGCTGGGGAGGGAGTGGAGATGGGGGGTCGGCTGGATGGGTGGGGGCGCCGGCGGCGGGGCAGGCGGGCGGGTGGCTGCAGTGGCAGGCAGCGCAGCACGAGCAGTGGCAGGCAGCGCAGCACGAGCAGTGGCAGGCAGCGCAGCACGAGCAGCATGGCCAGCAGCACCCGCCCTTCCTTCCCCCACAGCACCTGCAGCCACCGCAAAGGCACCAGGGCATGTTGCTGCCTCAGTGGGAGGTGGGAGGAAGAGCCGTGGCGCCAGGCTTAGGCCTTGAGCACATGCGCCTAGGGCAGCACCCGCACCCTCATGCAGGGTTTGCGCCGCAGCCCATGGCGCCACCACCACCACCGCAGCCGCGGCGGGATGAACGGGTGGGAGCCGCCGGCGAGGGCTTTGGGGGTGAGGGCTTTGCCATGCCCATGGCGGCGGCGGCGGAGGGTGTTGGTGTGCGGCGGCGGCCGGATGTGCTGCGGAGTCCGTTGTTGGCGCCGGAGCTGCGTGAGGATCACTGGGACACGCGCCTGCACATTTACGATGTGAGGCCATCACGCGCACAGATGTCTGTTCCATTTCGCTCGTGAGCCTGAGTATGCGCACGCGCACAGGAGGAGGCAGCACGCGCCTACATGTTTAGGAGGTGGGGCCATCATGCGCATCACTGTTCCTGCTTACTGTTGAGCCGAAGTATGCACACGCGAGGGAGGCGGCAGCACGCATGCGGATATTCACTTTTGCGTCCACACTTTTGCACCCACAGCAACACTCACGTACACTACGGCTGCAGGTGTTCCCCCTCCAACGCAATGCCCTGGAAAGCTTGCCGCTCCGGTGCAACTCCGTTCACGCACCGTCGCCCACCCACCCGCCCACTCATCCACCCACCCACTCATCATCCACCCATTCACTCGACTCATGTGTTTCTCACCCACTCACTCGCCCACACACTTGCAGGTCTTCCCGCTCCAACGCAACGCCCTGGAGTTTGCCGCCTGGTGCAACTCCGTCGACCCAGCCACTGCCCGCGATGCGCTGCTGGGCAAGCGACAGTACCGCACCTTTGCCGAGCGCTGGGCCTTCTACCAGCAATGCTTCGAGGCGTCCAAGCCCACATCAGAGCAGCGCGCGGCATGGCACACCCACCAGCAACAGCAGGCGCACCACCACGCGCCGCCGCTACACCCTAATCACGGGCCGCATGGGGTAGGGTACGGGGGCGGCGGCGGGGCGTGGGTGGGGGACGACTTGGGGCAGGGGTGGGAGGCGCCGGCGGCGGATTGGGCGCCTTGGGGCGTCTCTGGTGCACCGCTACCACACGTGCAGCATCTGCCTGTTGAAGCAGCGCCGCAGTTTGCTGGTCACGCGCCGCCGGGGCGGGCTGAGTGGGAGCAGCAGCAGCAGCAGTGGCAGGGGACTCCGCCCCACCTGCCTCCCCAGGAGCACCACCAGCAGCAACAGCAGATGCACCCGCAGCAGCAGCACCACCACCACCAGCAGCAGCAGTACCAGCAGCAGCAGCTGCACCCGCAGGAGCAACAGTGGCTGGAGCAGCAGCATCGGGAGGCTGCCAGCTGGGGCTGGGGTTACGAGGGCCACCCTCACCAACACCCTCACCACCAAGAGCACACTCAGAATGACCACCACCGTCACCACCACCACCCTCACCACGCGCCGCCGCCACATGCATTCATCCCGCAGCCACCACCACACGTGCCACACCCTCACCAATACCTGCCTCCTGGCAATGCCCACCTCCACAATGGCGGAGGCGGCGGAGGAGGCACTGGCGGAGGCAGCAACGGGGCGGTTGTGGCGGGCGGGGTGGGCGAGGGCGTAGGCACGCATGCCGCGGCGGCACTGGAGGCGGCTGGGGCAGCGCAGCAGGGTGTCGGGGGGCCGACGGCGCCGTGGCACTTGGGGCCTGGTGGCGACGAAGTGACCAGGTGTGTCTTTACTTGCATCTGAGTTGGCGCCTCAGTGAGCGTATCAGATGTCCCGCAGCAGAAAGGCACAAGTCTTAATAATTTGGAAAACACGGTTACGGTGGCTGTGCCCAGGTGTGCTGGTGTTGAGGCGTCGCTCCATGTCTTGTCTGCATATCGCTCTCAAGTGCCGTGTGCGTGTGCGTGTGAGGTGGTGACGGTGTCATCATCATCATCATCGTCATCATCAATCTCACGATTGCATGGCGTTCATGAGAGGTGCCATGATGCTGCAGCCGTCACAAAATACTGATTCGCGTGTGTCCTCGGTATCTGCATCTGTATGGGACCGGAGCCGAACTACCGGGTGTATCAGCACTGGCACGCGAGCCAAAAGCCAAATAGTCCTGATGCAGGGGCACGCCTTCCATGCCGCTCCCCAGTCGTGGGCCTCCCAATGTCCCCGATGGACTGGGTGGAAATGGAGCCAGCAATGCTACCGCATGCCGTGTGTGTGTCCGCGCAGGTGGTGGCCCGAGCACCGGCCCTGCGTGCGCGTGTTCAGCGAAGAGTACAAGCCTCACGGCAAGGAGGCCTACACGCGCCACTTCATCGTCACCACCTACAAGGTGCGCGCTGTACACGGTGCCTTGGTGGCATGGTGA
>QAXK01005281.1:0-19350 GCA_004335735.1 Chlorella sp. KRBP
GGCAAGCAGCAAGGGAGCGGTGTGAGGGCAAGGTGGAGCGTCGCAGACTGATCATCATCATCATCATCATTGCATGGCGTTCACGACAGGTGTCATGATGCTGCAGCCGTCACAAAAGATCGCCAGGCAGGCCTCGTCAAGCAGAGTTCACGCCAGTGCACGTTGCTTGTCTGAGGCTGCGCTCGCATGGCCGAAGTCAGGTCCGCTTGTGCTGCTCGGTTCCACGTGGTGCTTGGGCCGCCCATGGTGCGCCGCGGCAGCCGTGTGTGTGTGTATGTGTGTGTGTATGTGTCATCTCTGGCAAGCAGATGAGCATGTAGAATCATCATCATGCGCACAACCTGGGTTGCCCCCAGCCCCCCTGCCGCCCCCTCTGCCTTGGGGTCGCTGGAGAGAGGCGCCTGGCCGGCCCCAATGCCTGGCGCCTTTCACCCCTGCCCCCCATCAAGCACTGTGTCATGACCCAGTGCCTCAATCTCCTATCGCCCTGCAGGAGCAGCGCTGCCAGAGCCGCACGTGCACGCGTTCAGCGTCTCCACAGAGGTGGTGTTTGACGAGCTGTCGGACGAGGTCATCCAGGCATACATCGCCACAGGTAAACGCTGGCTCCTTTTTGCCTCCAGCAACAGACAAGGCTGGAGGCAGGGGTGGCACGCGATCACTCATCCCGTGATGGTGCATGTTGCGATGAGCAGGCGAGCCCTTTGGCAAGGCTGGCAGCTACGGCATCCAAGGCACCGCAGGCAGCTTTGTCAAGAGCATAGACGGCTGCTTCTTCTCGGTCGTGGGCTTCCCCGTGCACAGGTGAGGACAAGGCACCTCCGGCGTCGTGCATGCACAGCCCAAGCCGCCAGTGCAGCAAGCACTCACAGCTGCTTCCTGGCTGTGCCCTTGTGCAGGTTCGCGGCAGAGGTGGTGGCACTCGTGCGGAGCGGGGTGCTGCAGCTGTGACGGCACGTGTGATGGCGAACGCGGACCCAGTGATGATGATGATGCTCCAGCCACTGGCATGGGCAACACGATGGCAGCTCTGCAAGCTCTTGCGGCGCTCTTGTTGAAGCCGTGGCGCAGGGCGCGACCATGCGCGATGCACTCTGGTCCATCCCAGCCCACACAGCTGCAGCCCACACAGCCTACAGGACTCACATCACACAGCACGGGTCTGCAGCTGCTGCCTCCTGGCCCTGTTGCCTCTGCCCCCCCCAGCTCGGCCTCCTCCCCGAGAGCGGCAGGCCATCGGACAGGCCATGCAGTGCGCTGCATTGAGACGCACATCGTGCATCGCCGCTCCAGCTGCATCTCAGGTATGAGGCGCTGCGACTGGAGGACCTTCATCTTTGTCGACGCGCACCTGCACGACGACGCGCTGCCCATACCATGCGCGCGCAATCGCAGCGCACAACCTGGCACGTTGCTCAGCCAGTGCGGCTGTGCGGGCGCTGCCGATGGCGCTATGGCGGGACGTCGGCACTGCCCCCGCACCAGGAAGCGGAAGCAGCACCAGAAGCAGCACAGAGGGAGCCTGCTGCATCACCACCGTCATCAGCGGCAGGAGCCAATGGTAAGGAGGCGCCGCTGGCCACATCCACCACCAGCACCGCACCCGGAGGCGCACCCGCAGCAACCAGCAGCACGTCCACAAAAGGCAGCAGCAAGGACGAGGCGGACGAGGACAGCGACGAGTTTGAGACCGTCCTGCTGTCTCTGGACCCCGTCGTGGTCCAGGTCACTGAAAGCTGCATAGCGGTGAGTGTGGGCCATCCTGCAGACACCCGTGCGGGGGACAAGGCTCTTTGCCAAGGCCAGGAAGGGACAACAAGCAGTGGGCATCAGGTTTGCGTGGATCCATCGGGCCCGTGCACACCCCGCAGGCGCTCGTCATCATCGTGCTGTCGGGTGTGCTCGGCTCCTGGCTAAGCATAGATCCCTGGTCGTACCTCACGCTTGACGGGCCGGCAGCGCTGCTGGCGCTGGAGGCGAGCCTGCCGCTGGTGCTGGGCATGGCGGTGCTGGCGTGCCTGCCCACCGACACGCTGCCGTCGCCCAGCGCCAAGCAGCGGCAGCTGCTGTCCACCACGGAGGACGACGTTCTCGCCTGGGCGCAGGTGAGCAGGCAGGGAGAGGTGTGGGGCAGGGACGCTGTGGGCATACAGCCGGGCAACGCAGCGGTGGCAGGGAGAGGTGTGGGGCAGGGACACTGTGGGCATACAGCCAGGCAGCGCAGCGGTGGCAGGGAGAGGTGTGGGGCAGGGACACTGTGGGCAGACAGCCAGGCAGCGCAGCGGTGGCAGGGCGGGGCGCACCTGTGGGTATGCGTGAATTGCAATGCCGCCCCGCTCACGCCATGGTCACATGGTTACGCGCGCCGTGTGTGCCCATGCCCTTGCTGCTGCTGTCATGCCGCAGCCTATCGACCTCGGTCCGCTCCTCTTCCCCGCTCTCAGCGACGCAGCCACCCTCAGCCAGCAGCAGCAGCTAGAGCAGCTCCAGCGGCAACAACGACAGCAGCAGCCGGGCAAGGAGGGGGGCCTCTCACAGGCACAGCCAGCCGTGACGCTTGCATCAGTTGCAGCGTTGGAAGGCAGCGGGGCCGTGGCGGCGGCCACCACGCGACCTGTGCCAGCGGGATTGAGACTGTTCCAGCTGTGGGTGACCAAGCCCTGGTTCCCGCAGTTTTCGCTGGGCCAGATCACGGCAATCACGGCTGGCTCGGGTCTGCAGCTAGCGGCTAGCGAGCTCCTGGTGCGTGGCTTGGGACGGGAGGGCGGGTGGGGGCCGGGTGCACGTTAGCGGTAGTTTGGCAATCCTGGGGGCGTAGCGGCGTGGACGTGCTCTGGGGGTCTGCAGCTAGCGGCTAGCGAGCTCCTGGTGCGTTGCTTGGGGCGGGGGGTGGGTGGGCCAGGCACGGTGCTAGGGCGTGGCCAAGGAGGCGTGTTTAGGGGCAGGCAAGCGGAAGCCGCTACCCAGGTGCAGCGCTTTGGCGGATGGCGGCACCTGTGGGAAGGCGATGATGTGCATTGCTTCGTTTCGTTTCGTAGCATGTTGCCGTCAGCTGGGCATGGCTGGTTGGTATAGCAGTCAGGCGAAAGGCGTGACGCACAGGCGTGCACAAACTGTGCCAAGGACAACCTGTGCATGCGTGTGCCGTTTGCGTGTGTGCGTGTGTGTGTCCACAGACGCGTGGGCTGTTGGTGGCGCTGCTGGCGGGGTGGCTGCGCGAGGCGGTGGCGTCCGCCGACCAGAACTCGATCCTGTTCTGGAGCAAGGTGTTCAAGGTCACGTCAGAGGGGTCGTACAGGTGAGGGAGGGGGCCTGGGTTCCAGGGCAGAGTGTGCCAGACAGCTTTTGGAGGCATCTTGCATCTGTTACAGGCGCTGAGGAGTGGCCCACGGTGCACGGTGTGCCAACCAGCATTGCGTGGCACCTCACCTGGGGTGACCTTTGATGCCTTGGAACATCACAAACCAGGCGTGAACACCTGCGCGTGCATGCAACTCGACGTGCATGCGCCGCAGGTGGTTCGGTACGTGGGTGGTGGCGGCTTGCTCCATGTTTGCCGTGTTCCGCGAGGCCGGCCGCGTGCAGCGCTGGGCGCGCCTCGTGCTCTTCCGCCTGTCACAGCAACAGCAGCAGCAAAAGCAAAAGCAAGCCGCCGCCGCAACAGCCACCGCAGCAGCAACTGCCACCGCAAGCACGGCTCCTCCCGCCGCGGTTGCGTCAACTACGGCGGCGGCGGCGTCAGTGGCTGCAGTGGGCGCGGTGGCGCAACAACAGGCTGGGAACGGGGACAAGGGCGCGGTGAGGGACAGCAAGCGCGAGGCGGCGGCGGCGGCGGCAGAGAAGGAGGAGGAGGACGGGGAGCCTGAGGAGCTGCCGGGTTTGACGTTCACTGAGCTGAACCAGCGGCCGAGCAACTCGATCAACATTGCCAGGACGCTGGACGGGTACGAGGTGCGTGCCTTGCCGCTGGTGCTGGTGCACTTTCTATTGTGGTGGATGGACAGCAGCTCGGCCGCTGGTGCAGGGCAGGCTTTGACGTGCTGCAGGGCAGGGCCAATGGCGCACTCTTTCCGTTGCTTGAGGGTCCACCACCAAGGGCGCACTTGGAAGATGCTGCTGTGGTGTTTGTCGCTGTTTTTGCACCTGCTGTGGCGCCTCATTGGTGGGCGTATCAGATGTCCCGCAGCACAAAGGCAAGTGAGCAAGACGGCAGCGTGCTGCAACGCTGCCGGCCCCTACTCTGTACGCAGGTGGAGCTCAAGCAGGCAGAGGAGAACCTTGCGCCCACGCAAGAGGATGGCGTGGTGTGGAGCCTGGCCATGCTCATCGGCACAGCGCAGGTGCGCATGTGCCGCTGCTGCTGCTGCTGCTGCCGCTTTTGCACGCATCAGCACGTCAGCATGCAAGCAGTTCGCGCCCTGCCGCACCAGGTGCATGTGCTCAGCCTGCGTCTGGGACTCTCCGTTGTGGCTGATGGGTGCTTCATGCACGGCGTTTTTGCGCCACCAACGTGTTTTTGCGTGGTGTGTGCGCTTGCAGGTGGTGCAGCTGGCGTTGCTTTACGGCAGCACCGGCACGCTGCTCGCGCCTCTGACGGCGCGCCTGGTGCTGGAGGGCACGGGCAACGTGCTCATACACGCGTTTGCGCGCGGCGGCACACCCACGCTTGAGACCATGCTGGTCGGAGGGGGGCCCACCGGTGCGGGCAAGCCACCCGCGTGAGCCCGTGATGCGGTGTGGCTGGCTGGGTTGCGGCGCACGGATTGTGTGCTTTTGTTATGCACCTCAGCTGTGGAGGGAGCGGCATGTGTGAGCGTTCTTCATGCGCGAGATTGCGAGTGGCAATGAGAGAGAGAGCATGTTGCAGTGATACAATGTTGCAGTGGCGGCAGGATGAGCGCTGGTGCTGTTTGTGGAGTTGTTGTCCATGCGGCCGGACTGCGTGCGGGTTCCACGATGTCAAACGCTGTTGCAAGTCATGCAAGGGTGCGGCAAAGGGATCACGGGCCAGAGATGGATCACAAACAATCATTCACGTGATGAGGAAGCAAATGATGAGCAGGCCTGCGCACGAACAATCAACAATCGTGGCGACCCGTCAACACAAACACTCAAAGGAAGCCTCATCAGAAGAGCATGCAGGCCAGCAGCGCAGCGCCCGCCGTGGCCACGGCAGCCGCCACCCCCGGCTTGGCCAGGCCTGCGGGGGAGCTGGGCGACGGCGGCGGCGACGAGCCGGCGGTGCCGCTGCTCGACCTGGTGGGAGAGGAGGAGGAGTCGCCGCCGGTGGTGCCGGTCGACGAGCCGTCCGCGGCGCTGCCGGAGCCGTCAGCTCCTGGCGATGGAGGGGCGAAGAAGAAGTCGGGAGGGGGGGTCGAGTAGTCGGGTGGGGGGATGGAGTAGTCGGGGGGTGGCGCGGCGCTGTCGTCGGGAGGCGAGGAGGTCTCGGAACCGAAGTCGTGGGGGAGGATCACGTCGTTGATGACGTGGATGATGCTCTGCGCCGCACGCATCGCAGGTCACGCGCGCATCGGCAATAAGTCCGCCGCACCCGTGAGTCGAGCGTACCACCAAAGCCACGGTGGGACTGGCACGAGCGAGCCTGCTGCGGCGCGCACCTTTCCTCCGACATTGTTGGCCATGATGACGGTCGCTGGGGACTCGTTGCCGGCGCCAGCCACGGTGATGGTGCCGCTGCAGCAACGGGGCAGGGTGCGAAGGCAGCGTGAGGACTCTGGCGACAAAGCCTGGTTTGCTGCAGACGTGCTAGTCTCCAGCCCTGACCCTGACACTGACCCTTGCCGCCTGCACATCGCACACCGGCCCCCGTGCCAACGCACTCACTTCTCGTTGACGATGGTCAGCACGTCATCGGGCACAGAGGACGCCGTGTCCACCACGGTCACGCCCAGGGGGATCTGCCCGCTGGTGAAGGGCCGCACGGCAACGACGTGATTGCGGAGGATGCGTGCTGCCGCGTCCGTGCCAGCCAGGGCGGTCAGCGAGCTGGGGTCACCGCCCACCAGCGCCCTGCATGCAGCACAGCACAAGCACAGGGCGAGCACAACACAAGCTCAGGTTGCTGCGGTGCACGGCCCGCCAACGCGCAGGTGGCACGGTGCGGCATGCAGGCGGGTGCTGTCGGGCGAGCGCACAAGCCGCAAAGGGCGAGCCATGACTCACATGATTGCGTCATCAGTGGGTGCGAATATGGTAACGGTGAGGTCTGGGTCCTGGAAGGCGGCCAGGAGGTTGGGCGAGGCGGCGAGCAGGCCAGTGATGAGCGTCACGTTCTGCACGCACGCACGCACACACACACGCTGCACACGCTGGGCGGGTCGCTGTGCGCATCGCTCAGTGGCTGTGTTCCTGCATTTTACCGGTTCTGTCCCTGGGAGGCAAGGGAGGCGCGCGCGCGCTAGTCACTCACGGGCAGCTGGGTGAGCTCCTCGTACGCGGTGAGGGCCAGGGGCGGGTCCAGGAGGCTCCGGGCGGGTGGCAGCAGCACGTTCTCAACCAGGTAGATACGGCTCTGCGGGTGGTGCGCGGGTCAAGCGCACGCATGGCACAAAGGCAGCGTCAAGTGGTGCGGCAAGGTGCGCTGAGCGGGAGCGGGTGCGTCGCGTGTGGTACTGTATCCTGAAGGCGTCTCAAGGGTGGTGCATGCGTTCTCGCACCTGCCCAGCGGTGTACGAGGTGGAGAAGTTGACAATGGCACCAGGAGGCACGCCGCCCACGTACGCAGTGTCCCTGCACGCGGCGGTGATGGCAGCGCATGGCACGTGCGGCACGTGAGGAGCACGCGTGCAATGAGTGTGTGCAGCTTGCACACGATGTGCGTGCTGGAGGGTTAAGAGTGGAACGGTGCAAAGCGGCGTGCGGGGTGGTGCGGCGGCCTGAAGCCTGGTCCTGCAAGCCAGACACACACACGCACGGCGTGCATCGCTCTCGAGGCTTTAGAGGTGCACTCACGAGGTGAGGGTGAGGAAGGTGAGGTTGGCCACGGCCTCGGTGGAGTTGAAGCCGAAGCCATCGAGGTTCTGCAGCGCCGTGCCCAGCGTGGTGAAGGTGCTCACGTTGAGGAAGGCGTTGGGCACGTCGGTTGGGATCACTGCGGGCGGCGAGTGCGAGGGGCACACGGGCAGGAGATGAGCGTGGGCAAGGTGCTCACGTTGAGCTCCAGGCTTCGGTTGGCGGCGGCAATCAGGCAGGAAAGGACGCGGTCAGGGCGAGGTCGTGGGGTGTTTGATGAGCAGGGCAGGATGGCGTGGCATGCACGTGGTTGCCGCGCAATGCGAGTGAACGGTGCGGTGTAGAGGGTGCGCCACACGCGGGGCAAACGCGCCACCACATGTGGTGGCGTCGTGCAGATCGTGGGGCTCTGGCCCTCACCGTGGTAGAGGAGCACGACCTGCGCCAGGTCGATGGGGATCTCGGCCGCGC
Organism: Chlorella sp. KRBP; assembly: GCA_004335735.1. Taxonomy (NCBI): domain Eukaryota; kingdom Viridiplantae; phylum Chlorophyta; class Trebouxiophyceae; order Chlorellales; family Chlorellaceae; genus Chlorella; species Chlorella sp. KRBP. The sequence continues at coordinate 7,444 of QAXK01005281.1, forward strand.
TGGTGATGTTGGTGGCGTTGAGGAGGCGGGCAAAGGCGCCGTCCGTGGGCGCCAGCAGGATGACCTGCACACGCCACCAGGCCCCCAGGCGCACACACTGAGTCGCACTTCACGTGAATACGATGCATTGCGCTGCAGCGTGAGGAGTTGTGGAGGGAGGGGAGGGCGTGAGCGAGGCGCGCGCGAGTCGGTGAGACGTCGTGCACCCCACGGCACCCCTCACCTGGGTGGTGGGGTCGGTGACCACGCTGGTGAGGTTGGCGGTGTCAATGGCGCTCGCGAGGGACGTGAGGTTCAGATCCTGGAGCGCTGAGGAGATGGATCCATACTGGGCGTTGGCTGCGCGCCAGCTCCCTGAGGCAGATCACCACGGGCACCAAACGTCAAAACGCGGGCGCGAGAGCCTGCGGCGCTGCATAGGACGGGTAGAGGCGCACCTGCTGCCACCAACGAGAGAAGCGCGAGGGCAACGAGGGAGCTTTGACGCGCCGGTGCCATCTCGATGAGGTCGCTGAGGAAGCACGCCGACGATCGCAGCAAGCGCCACGCGTTGACGGGAACAGTGCGCTGCAGCCGCCGACTGTGTATTTGTGTGTCCGTGGTCGCCTCCGTGTATCGATTGTGGCTCCTCTCGCGCGTGGTGCCGGCACTGCAACGGTAGCCCTCACGCATGTCGGAAGCGGGAGGAGCACAGCGGGAGAACAGCTAGCAGCAGCGGGCATCACTTTGCAGTCACCGCCATGCGCCTTGCCTGCCAGATGCGGGCTGGGTGGGCGGTGCAGGCACGCAAAGCCACACGCACGCAAGCCAATCATCCCAGGCCCGCAGCCACGCGCTCAGTCTCAAAGATGACGGTGCGGTACAGCTTGAGCACGAACGTCTCGGTGTCAGAGTCCAGCAGCGGGTCCAGCTCTCCCGCCGTGTCGGCGGCAGTCTTGCTCTGCGGCCAGGATTAGCACACCGCAGGCACACGCGCTGTCAGATGTACGTGGGGCAACGCATCCTGAGTGCGACGCACGCCCACAGTTGCTGCCCACAGAGCCTCAGCGGCACCGGGGACGAGGCCTCAGCCGCACCTCACACTTGCACCCCCCTGACACCCCACCAACCTGTGCACACGTCACCGCGCCTCACCAGTGCCTCACGCCACCCCACGCCTGCACCATCTCACCTGTGCGATGAGCTCGAGGATGAAGGCGACCACGGATGGCTCCGGTGCGCCCAGTAGCTGCGCAATCTTGGCATCCACCCATTTGCTGCGCACGTCGGCACGTCGGCAAACGAACACACAGTTGTCAAACGGGCTAGCAAACGCACCAGCTGCCAGCGCCAGCATTTGGCGCAATCACTGATCGCTGCGCTTTGCCCTTGCAGTGGCCAGCGTAGCAAACCAAGGACACGCACCCACACACCCTGGCACCCTAATTACTGCCTCACCTGAGCCGATCCTTGACGGCAGCGTTGAGCTCGGTCCACTTGACTGGGTACGCCCACACCTGCGCACACGCACTCCGCACACACGCTCCGCTGAAAGCACGATGCTGATTCCCAATCCACTCGCTTAAACCTGAACAGCCTCCCCGGCTGAAGGTATGCAACAACAACAACGACAACAACACACGCTCCGTGCACGTGCACATGGCACGCGTGGGCGTCGCGCCTACAGTACTGAAGGCGTTGAGATGTGCTACTCGCAAGAACGGCAAGAAACGGATGTGTTGACGCCAGCGCACCTGCTCCTTGGTGGTGGGGATGGTGTCCATGAGCGCGCGCAACGCTGCCTTGGCGTCCACCGCTGCGCACACACGCAAACACACGCGTTAGGCAGTGCACACGCATTAGTCAATGGCAAGCAAGCACACAACACGTGCTGCCTTGGTTGCCACGGCAGGGCCGCCCCGTTTGCAAGCGCACACACACAACGTCAGGCCATGGCATACGCTGGCACGAACAGCATGTAGTGGCGTGCCAACCACTCGCGCATACAGGTGCGCCTGCGGCCCCTTGCTATCACCACGCACTGGGACTGAGCAAAGGCCGTTGCAGCCAGCGCTGCTCACCTGCTGCTGCCTGCTGCTGCTGTTGTTGTTGCTGCTGCTCCTGCTGTGCCGCCTCCCTGCGCTCCCGCTCAATCTCCTCGGCCACCTTCATCTCGTCCTCGCTGTACTTGATGGGTTTCTGCGTGCGGGCAGGTGGGAGAACAAGAGAGCACAGCAAGGGAGAGGTTGATGGGCGTCTGCGTGGCGCACGAGGGGGAGACAGCGGCACAGCAAGAGCACGAGAAGCAAGCTAGAGCTGTACGTGACGGGCTTTTCCTGCGCCACGCAAGGAAGAGCCACAAGATGCACCAAGCACGAAAGGCTTTGCTCCAACAGGTGCACGCTGTGACAGGAGGCCCCCCCGCCACCACCAACGAGCCAGACACCACACGAAACGCAAAAGGTCCTCCCGCTCACCAGCATGCGCCGCTTGCCCGTCTCCTCCTCGTCCTCCCCAAACAACGACGTGAGCGCCTGCGCGCCCCGCTTGCCACCAATCACCCGCGCTGCCGGCGCCGGCGCCGCGCTGCTTGCAGCGAGAGCGGGAGCGAGGGCCGGGGCCGGGGCAGCCGACGTCGCCCAAGACGAGGTGGTGGTGGCGGCGGCGGCGGCGGCGGGGGGAGCGAAGGAGGGCGGTGGCGACTCGCTGGACCGCATGGCGGAGCGGTGGTCTAGCTTGACGGCAGCGTGGGGGTCGTGCGTGGCGTGGTGGAGGAGGCGGTCGCCGGGGCGGGGGGCGGAGAAGGGGACGGGGGCGGCGGGTGCGGGCCTGCGGCGTGCCACATGCAGTGTCATCCACACAGGTGTTGAGAAAGGGCGGCGTGCGTGGTGTGGTGGAGGAGACGGTCACTGGAGCGGGGGCAGGAGGAGGGTGTGGGGCCTGCGGGTGCGCCACACGCATCATACTGTAGGGAGTCAGCATCAAGACAAAGACAAGGTCAGCAGATGAGGCAGAGCACAAGCACGAGCTTCCTCACTGGTCTGGCTGCAGCTGAGGCCGTGCCACAGGATTGTGTGCAAGCGAGCAGGCAGTGGAAATGAGAGGTGGGAGGGTGCTGGCACTCGGTTGAGGATGCAGCGGCACCCTGTGTGCGCGCTGCCACATACAGCAAGGTGTGGCGCACCTTGCAGCAGCGGGCGCGCCGTTGGCAGCAGCGGGCGCGGAGCTGTGCGTGCGGGGTGGCGGCGCCGACGCGGCAGCCGCCTTCATCGCCTGGTAGATTGGATCAGATTCGTCCACCTCAGGGCTGCGGGGCGGTGGGGTGACGCTGCGGGGCGGGTTGGTGGAGGCTTCGGATGCAGCGACGGCGTCCTCCTTGGCACGGGTACCCTGCACGTGGTGATGGTGGTGGTGGTGGTGGTGGTGGTGGTGGTGCAGGGTAAAGGGACACGGTGTGGTGTGTGGGCAGGCAGCGGTGGGCAACCACTGGACATGCAGCACGTTGCGAGCTCGCAGCACCTGCAGTGGTGTCTTTCCGTGCTGAGCATTACCACACTAACTGAGCGCGCGAGAATGGGGTCCACGACAATGCGGTTGCATCGTGAGGTTGGTGTTACCGCCAAGTGTTCAGAGCCTTCGTGCTCCATAACCAGAAGCCACCAACTGAGCCACCCTAGCCCCTGGGCTGTTTGCGTCCGCTGCCAACACCATCACCACCGCCGCCCTGCCTGTTAGCGGCGGCGGCGGTGGCGGCGGCAGCGGTGGCGGTGGTGTTGGCAGCGGCAAAACGCCGAGGGGTTAGGGTGGCTCAATTGGCCTGGTGGCTTCCGGTTATGGAGCATGAAGGCTCTGAACACTTGACGGTACGCCAACCCGACGATGCAAACGTGTTGCTCAAGTCCCCATCCTCGCGCGCGCAGTTAGTGTGCAGCAATGCTCAGCACAAAAAGACACCACCTGATGCTGTGGGTGGGGGTAATAATGGATGAGGTTGCCAAGCAAGCGCTGCCGCCGAGGTGTGAGGCTTGATGTACACGCGTGAGGATACCTCAAGAGGCACAGAGGAGTGTGTTAGGACACCAGCACCAGGCCCGCAGCGCCAGGCCAGGCTGTGCGCAGTATCGGCAGCTTGCGGGCAGGCCTCGCGTGCAGGAAAGGCTGCGCACCTTGCTGGTGTGGTGGCGTCCTTGGCTGGAGAGCTCTGTGCCCCCAAGGGCGCCAGACAGGCCGTCCTCCTCGTCAGACACGCGCCGGCGCTTGCGCTCAGCGGCCTGCTGCTCCGCCTGCACCACGACAATGATGCAGTTCTTTTGGGCGTGGTGGCAGAAGCTTCTGCTGTTTGATCGTGCCTGCCGCCTCCTCCTCCCCTCTCATTACAACCCCCTTCTCTCCGCCAACCCTGGAGCCTGACTCCTCCTGCAGCCGACTTAGCCCTCCCTACCTCTAGCCCTCACATCTCTCAACTCCTGCTGCTTACCCAACGTGTCGCCCTCCCCCTCCTCCTCCCCCTCCTCCTCCCCCTCCTCCCCCTACGCACCACCCTCCTCCACCCCCGCACCTCACCTCTCTCAACTCCCTCTGCTTATCCAACGTATCCGCCTCCTCCTCAGCCAGCCGCTTGCGCCGCCGCTCCAGGCACCGCCTGCTGCCCCTGTACGGCCGCCGGGCCCACGGAGGCACGCCGTCGTCCTCCTCGTCCCAGGCATCAAGGTCGGCGCGGCACTGACGCAGCCGGTCGCGTTCTGCCTGGTCCACGCGGGCGGACTCGCGCTCACGTGCCTCCCGGCGCTGCCTGCGTGCACAACACACACCGCACCGCACGCATGTGTTGTTGCTCACGTGCACAGTGAGCAACATTGTGGGCTCAAGGTAGGCACACACGAGCCACCGGCTGCTTTCCATTCTGATCACATCACATCATCAACAGATGTTTTGTTAGCCCACGCACCTCTCTGCCCGCTCCCACTCCCGCAGACGTGACTCATACTCGCGCTCCGCCTCCCTCCGTCGGTCCCGCTCCTCCCGGTCCCTGTCCCGCTCCTCCCTGTCTCGGTCACGGTCACGGTCACGGTCATCGCGCCCGTCTCTATCCCTGTCTCTGTCCACGGAGTCGTGCCGCCCTGCACACAGCCCACGCCCAAACAGACGCAAATATGGACACACATGCGCGCAGCTCAAGTCATGGCCACGCACTTCTGCACATCATCACATCCGAGGAGGGCCAGGCAAGCAGCAAGCAGCTGCAGACCAGCCGTCTCGCGTGCAGCACTGCGTATGCATGCGGCCAGCAAGCCTTTCATGCAAAGAGCACGCTGGCGGAAGGGAAACGGGAGCTTCCTGGCCTGCTCCTACCAGCTTCCCAGACTCGCTTCTGCTGCAAGGCACGCCAAGGGAGGTGACTCCCTGCATCAGATGCGACCCCAGCCTTACCTCTGTCGGAATCTGAAGGCCCGCTGCCCCGCCCGTCACCCGCCCGGCTGGCCACCTGCTGTATGAGCTCCACTGCGCTGCCTGGCTGTGGCGGGGGCGGCGGCAGGCCACTGGTGCCTCTCCGCGCGGCGTCCTCCTCGCGCTCACTGATGATGCCCATGATGATCTGCACAGGGAAGAGAGGAGCCGCCACGAGCAAGCCAGGAGTCATGCGCAACTGTGACTCGAGCATGCGGCACACCACTCAGCATCAAGCATCAGAATCCACCTGGATGGTGCCTCAACCCGCTCCCCACAACCACGGCTGCCAGCCCCTCACACTGTGGCACGCCCCCCGCGCACCTGTCCCACATGCGCCTGCCTCCCTAGCGTCCACCCGCCCTTCAGCGTCCCTCTAGTGCTCTAGAGCCCCTCTAGTGTCTACAGCCCCTCTACTGCTCACCTCGAGCGCCTTGTTGTCCGCCACCTGCTCCTCCGCCGTCACGTCACTCTTTGCCGTCTTGGCCATCTGACCCTCGTCCACCACCTCGCCCTCCTCCTGCCGCTTGCGCGCCGCATCCAGCCGCGCCTGCGCCGCCTTTTCACGCTCGGCATCCCTGCCCGCCTCGTACTGCTCCACGTACCGCTGCGTGGCGCTGTTGCCCTTGATCACAAGCTCCTGACCGTCCACCTGCGCGTGTATAGGAAGCACCGCGTCACAGGCGGCGCTCGTGACGACACCGGCTGAGAGAGAGCCTCAGACCGCAAACCCGTGTTCCGCATGCTGCAGCGTCCCTCCCTTGCCCTGCACCCTGCCTGGCTTTCCCAGCGCTGTGCGCCTTTCACCGGGGCATGTGCTGCCGAGTCCTGGGCTGATGGAGGAGGAGGCGTCCTCCCCCTGAACACACCTTTGTGCCGTTGAGCAGGCGGATGGCCCGCAGCACGCCCTCTGCGTCCTCGTACTCGGCAAAGCCAAAGCCCTTGAGGGCCTTGGTCTCCGGGTCCTCGGCACGCTTCCAACTGCAGCCACACGCGAGCGTGGTGTGGGGCGTTAAGCGTGGTGGGGTGCCGCCTTTCGAGTGGAAAGCCGCACGCACCCTGCCCCACGTGGTCATGTCACCCTGTGCTGCTGTCGCTGACCATTGCCGTGAGCCCTTCCACTGCAGGCTGCTGCTGCTGCTGCTGCTGGTGGTGGCACACAATGCTGCGGTGGGAGCCGCCAGCGAGCACGGACCTCTTGAGCTTGCCACAGGCCTCCAGCAGCGTGCGCATGGTCGTGTTGTCCACCGAGGACGCAATCTTGCCCACGGACACGGTGGTGCTCTTCTCCACCGGCCCTGACCCCAGACGCGGCGGCGCCGGCGGCATGGCTTGCGCTGCGTGCACGCATCCACCACCCACCCCACCGACTCAACGGCACACGGCACGTGCAGGAGTGGTATGAAAGCATGCACGCACGCACGCTTCTGCCGCGCTCTGGCACGCGCTTGAAGATCTGCTTGGAGATCGAGACCACCTGCGTGCGACTGCACAACCACGTTCGCTGCGCTATTGATGCTGTGCTGGACGCTCACGTAGTGCTCGCTTGAGGCCGGCGAGGGTGCCTGGAGGAGGTGGAGGTCCGCCGAAGCCCATCCCCAGGCCTCCGCGCATCATGCCTGGCGGCGGAGGAGGAGGCCCTGGCGGGAAGCCCATCGGGCCCCCCATCATGCCTGGCGGCCCAGGCCTGAAGAGGCCTGGCGGTGGGGGTGGTCCGCCCATCATGCCTGCGCATGCCGAAGAGCACACCGTGACCATCAGCACCATCAGCGCGGCGAGGACATCGCAGCTGCGCCTCGCGTTCCCCTCTCGCCTGGGGGAGGTGGACCAGGGAAGCCAGGAGGAGGGCCCCCGAAAGGCCGCATCTGCGCTGCTGTGCCTCAGCTAGCAGTAGCCTGCGCCAGCGCGTGGTGGCGGTGTGCTCCTGCTGGGCTGGGAGGCTGCGGCTGCAGGGGCGGCTGCGCGGCGGGCGTCTACCTGCGCGTGCTGTCCTGGACACACGCTGCAGGGCTGCAATGATAGCCAGCGTGCACAACGTGCACAGGCTGACGCTGCTTCTGCTATCTGATGGGTGCTTCGAGGGGTCGAGGCCACATGCATGTGGCGTGGTCGTCGACGGCAAGTGCGTCCAGTTAGGGTCCTCAGGACCCTCCCTCCTCAGTCCAACAATGTCACAGGACACTGAACACGTCCACGTCACCAGCTGGCCGCCAGCGCCGCCAGGTCCTCCTCCCCGTCTTCAGTGCGTCCTGCAGGACCTCCCTCACGATAACATGTCACAGGACATTGAACACGTCCATGTCACCTGTGGCCGCCAGCGCTGCCAGGTCCTCGTCCCCCTCAGGGCCCTGGCCCCAAGCGTGGGTGCACCAGGGCGGCAGCACCGTGCCCGACAGCTCTGACACAATGGTGAGCAGGTCCACGCCCCAGCAGCCCTCCAGGTTGAGCTTGAACAGCTTGGGCGGGCGCGCGGGGCTCTTGAGTAAGGAACGCGTCAGGCCAGCCTGGGTGATGCACCTGTGTGAGCAGCGGCACGGCATGTGGACAATCAGGCCTGGCCCCACCGGCCCGCTTCCTGCCGTCCTGCGTGCCTAGCCCACAGCAGCAGTATCTGCACAGATGCAAGGCACGCCAGAGCAGCGGGAGCGGGCCACACAAGGTGCCCTAACGTGCCCCAACCCAAACGTATGGCGCGTCACGTAGGAGTACACGCCAGGTGCACTCAGCCGGCCCCGCACAAACAGAGCACGCCGCCGCTCACCTGCAGTGGCTGAGGTCCAGGAACCTGAGGCTGCGCATGCTGGAGAGCGGGCGCAGCGCCCCGTCGCCCAGCGTCACCACGCGCGAGAGGCTCAGGTGGCGCAGGGTGCGGCCCGCCGGGCCCTCAGCCAGCCACTGCGCACAGGAGCAGGCGCAGCAAAAGCACGTGCATCACCAGGAGGCCCCTCCGGCGGCCACTGCAGGGTCAGGCAAAACACAGGCAGGCGCACCACTGCAGCCGCAGGTTTATGGCTAGGGCTAGGGCTAGGCCTTAGGCTTAGCTGGAGGCTTCTGGAGCTGGCAGCATGAGGAACGGTCATGGTGGACTGCCAGCACGCAAAGCAAAACAGGAGCCTCTCCTTCGGATCCCTCCAAGGCCTCACTCACAGAAAGCACCTGACACGGCAGTGTCGTGGCGACGCTGATCTCACCTGCACACCCTCGTCCCGCACGAAGGCCTGGCTCAGCCGCAGCGCCACCAGGGCCGGCAGCTGGGCAATGTGCGCCACGCCGTCGTCCTGCAGGTTGGTGTGGCCCACGTCCAGGGCCTGCAGCGTGCCGCGCCCGGCGCCCTGCAACCACACCCGTACAACCACCGTACAGTACAGCACAGCGACCCGGTAGTTGGGCTCCGGCCCCGCCCGGCGCCCTGCAACCGCCCGCACAACACCATGGCTGGTGCCTAATCTTTCTCGTGCTAATCCATGCTGCCTTGGTCGCCGCGATTGGGCCGCCCCGTTTGCAAGCGCACACAATATACACACAGTACAGCACACAACCTTCCAACCTTCCACCCGCATTGCAGTGCGGTGGCAGCATCCGTGCGTGATTGCCGTCCACCTGCCTTGCCACACAGGCTAGTGCTAGTGCAAGGCAACAGCAGCAGCGGCAGGGCCTTGCCTTGGAGAGGGCGCGCATGCCTGCTGCCGTGACGGCCCAGCATCGGCGCAGTCGCAGCACGCGCAGGCACGGCAACGTCGCCACCTGCACGACATCGCGCATGGGCCCAGCACATGAGCCCAAGCAGCGCTACACGCACACACTTACGGGCTCTCAAAGGCAAACTGGGCAGTCTAAACGGACCCAGTCTAGGTGTGGTGTCAACGCTGGTGGGATAACATCTGCCAAGGGCGCCTCTGGGCCTCATCAGATGTCAAGGAATGCCAAAGCCCCTCAGGAGGATCCACAACTCACCTGTGCCACTCCAGCGTCATCCAACCGTGTTTCCGTCATGTCTAGCGCCTGCAGCCTGGGCCACGCCTCGCCTAGCGTCTGCGGGCAGGCCGGCACTGCTGCTGCTGCGTCGAGCGCCATGTCGCTAGCTAGCTGCACGTCTGCAGAGGGCCTTCCCAGGCTGGCCAGCGACACCTGCGCGGCAAGGTGGACGTACCATGCAGTATGCGTGTGGGGCAAAGCACGAACTTGCCACGGCACAGGCCACGCAAGGCAGAGCGTCACAAGGCGTGGTCGCTTGTAACAAAGAGATGGGTGGGGGCAGTCATTGCTGTGGAGAACGGCTCGCACCTTCCAGCAGCCGCGCAAGTTGAGGTGTGTGAGCCTCACGGCGTGGCCCAGTGCCTGCCCCAGCTCAACGTCGGTGAGCGTCAGTTGGTTCATCAAGTCCACCTTCTCCAGCAGCACCAGGCTCTGCACACAGCGGCGACATCAGCATCTGCACCCCCAGGCATTAAGCACACCGCCAGCGCAGGACCGGAGCTTCTTTCTTTTGCTACATGGCTAGAACGGACAGGGCTTTGTGGCGCTGGCAAGCTCACACATGGTGCTTGGCTATGCAAGCAACTGTGCAGGACTCGCTCTCTGGCAGCGTCCGGACTGCGGCACCATGCAAAAGCATACACACGCCTGAAGCACACGCGGCGCACACCTTGAGGGCGGAGAGGCTCGAGGCGTTGACGCACGAGCAGTTGGAGAGCGCCAGCTGAGTCAGGTGCGTCAGCGTGGCCAGGTGCCGCACACTCTCACCCGTCACTGCGCGACAAGAACAAGACGCAGCACAACGCCCCATAAGCACAGCGAGGAGCAGGTGAGACGGAGCGTTGAACGGCGGGCCATGAAGCAACCAACATGCACGCAGTGGGTGGTGTGGCAGTGAACAGAGCGCCCAGGCACGCTAGTGCCTTCGCCTTAACTCACCGTTGGGCGAGCCTGACTGCCCCACCGCCAAGTGCTTCAGGCCGGGCAGGTGGTTGGCCAGCCACGCCAGCTCTGCACGACAGCAACATGTGAGCACAATCACGTGAGCACGCCGTCAACGTGTTCAACCTGTAGAAGCTGACGGGATCACTGTCTGATCCTGACTGGCAGCTATACAGGCGCAAGCACGGCCTATGAAAGCACGCCGGGGGCACCTGCCAGTGGCCCTCTCCGTATGTGTGTGTTTCCCAACAGGTGCCAACACACCCTCACACTTTTGCGTAATCTTGCCTCGCTGCTGATCCGTGCCGCCCTGGTTGACACGGCCCATAGCCCCATTTGCAAGCTCACAACACACACGCTGTGCCTGAGCCAGCGCTCAAGCACAAGGCAGCCCTCACCATGGTCCGTGGCCGACCCCTCCGCCGTGGGCCTGCCCGTAGGACCCAGCTTCATCACCTCTAGGTGTGTCAGCGCCCTCGCCACCATACCCTGGCCTCGCCCTAACCCATGCGCTGACGCCAACAGCCCAGGAGCTCCTGCGGATGCTGACCCGGCCCGCGGTGAGCCAGCTGCGGGTGGTGCGGAGGGAAGCAGCGATGCGGACGCGGCAGGTGCGGCGGTGCCCACGGGGGCGGGCTGGGCGGCGGCGCGTGGGGAGGTGTTTGGGTGCCGGGGCGGGGGCGGCGGGCCAGCACGCAGGGCGGCCGAGGGCAGAGGCTCGACGAGCTGGGCGAGGGTGGTTTGGAGGGGGGCGCCGGAGAGGCCGGGCAGGCAGAGTCGCAGGCGCTGGAGATGGGGCAGCTTGGCGAAGCAGCTGACCCACCTGCAAAGAGGAAGAGTAAAGGGTTGGGCCGAGGTGGTTTGATTCCACCCTGGCCGAGGTGGTTTGGTTCCACCCTGCAGAGTTGGCTGCCACTTGTGGGGCGTCCACACTAAGGTTCCGGCCAAGAACGTTATGCCCACACGTGAAACGGCGCCAGCTCAGAAATGGCTGTGAAATGAAGTGAGTCACTGGATGGACAGCACGACCTCTGCAGCGCTGCAGTCGCTCCTTGGCAGACAGATGAACTGTGCCAGATGTAAAGAGTTCAACACGCACTCCCTTGGCAGACAGAAGGCTGTGCCAGATGTAGAGAGTTTCAACGCGTGCACTCACTCCTTGGCGGGTACGCTTGAGACCATGGCGGGCCTGCAGCACTCAACCACCAGGTGCGTGAGCTGGGTGGTGGCGTGGAGCAGCTCGGCCAGGTGTGGCTGGGTCAGGCGGTGCGCCGACTGCACGCAGCATTGTGAGAAATGCGGGCGCGGGCAGCAGTGATTTGATGTGTCGGACAGCAGTTACACACAGGGAGGCGGGAGCCTCTCCCCAGCGACCCCAAGGCCGAGGGGGCGGCAGGGGAGCTGGGGGCAGCCCAGGTTGTGCGCGTGATGATGACAATCTAAGCTCATCTGCTTGCCAGAGATGGCCGCGCCAAATGTAAAGCTCGACACACACACACATGGTCTGAGCTGCCAGCGTCAACTTGTGTTAAAGCTGGAGCAAGCAGCAGCGGAGGCTCCTGG
>QAXK01005283.1:0-11170 GCA_004335735.1 Chlorella sp. KRBP
GCTGCTGCTGCTGGAGGCACAGGTGGTGCTGTGGCTGGCGCTGCACCTGCAGCCGCTCCGCGCCTTGGTTGATCTGCTGCTGTATGTGCTGCACGTCAGCGGCAGACCAGGACTGCTGCTCCGGCAGGGTGGGTGGGGACCCCCAGTGCTGCTGGTGCTGCTGCTGCTGCTGGTGCTGCTGGTGCTGGTGCTGCCCAGTGAGTGCGTCATATTCAGCAGCGGCCTGAGGGAACAAGGCCCTGACATCCATATGGGCCACATCTGCGGGCATGAAGCCATGCACGTCTGACAGGAATGCAGCCCCGGGGCCGACACCAGCACTGGTGGCAGCGCGAGGGGGGCTCAGTGGTGACGTCTGCAGCCCCACCTGATGCTGCTGCTGCTGCTGCTGCTGTCGCTGCTGCAGCTCAAATACAGAGGGTGCGACTGGCTGGGGCTGCTGCTGGAGGCCTGCTGGCGACAGACCGACTGGACTTGGCCTGCTGCTGTTGCCCATGTGCGGACCAGCAGCTCCTGAGACATAGGGGAAGCCATTTGCCCCTGTTTGCAAGTGTGCTCCAGTCCCTGCTGCTGCTGCTGCTGCTGGGTGATCCAGCTGCTCGTGCCTACGCTTGAGGGGTGGCATGAGGGTGCTTGGCATGCCCAGGCCCTGCTGCTGCTGCTGCTGCTGCCCTAGCTGCTGCTGCTGCTGCCCTAGCTGCTGCTGCCCCAACTGCTGCTGCAGTTGTTGCTGACCATACTGCTGCTGCTGTAGTTGCTGCTGTGGCTGCTGGTGGTGCTGTTGCGGCTGCTGCTGTCTGGGCTGCTGCATGGGCTGCTGGGTCAACTGCGCTGCAGCTGAGGGGCCGCCCACAGCATCTGACAGTAGGGCTTCTACGTCATGTGAGTGCAGTCCTGACAACGGCGTGATCAGAGGCCTCTGCTTTTTGGGGTCTGCCTGTGTGCCTGCAGCAGCAGTGCGCTGCATGTTGCCTGCAGGAATATCCTGCAGGGGTGTGGCACTGCTGTGGCTTAGTTGCTGCTGCAGCCCTTGTTGTTGCTGCTGCTGCTGTGCCTGCATGACGTTCGCACACAGAACAGTACGTTGAACACGCGGGATCACACGAATAGTGGCCTGAGGAATACAATCACATGGGGAGGGGGGTACAGCCTGTCTAGTGACAGCAGGAGTGGCTGAAACTCACCCTGTTGCGGGCCTGCAGCATCTTCTGCAGGATGTCCTGTTGAGCAGACATAATTCAGCTGCTTCTTGGCCTTTATTGCGGTCTGTGTGGGGTTCCATCAGCACCAGTGCTCAGGATCCATGGCCCACGGGAAGTTCTGCTTCTGCTTGCGATGCATGCAGCAAGTGCAGTCACAGGCGCGTCTTGTTACACTTTCGACAAAGGAGACAAGATTGTTGGTGGCACGAGGCATGTTGGCAGAGGCCACTGCAAAGCCTCGACGGGGCTTGACTGTATGATTGGCCCTTGTCCGTCAAAGCCTGCGAGCACTGCTGAGCACGGCGTGCAGGACATATCACAAACAAACCTTGCAGAAGTGTCTAATGCAACCGTTGTGATAAAACCTGCCCAACAAGACTTGTCTACTGCTGCAGAGCAGTCTTGGATTTCAGCCTGTGCCAGGGCCACTCACACTGTGGATACTTGTGTTCATCAAGTGAATGTCAGTACTGATACGGTTTGTTGACGGTTTTGTGTGCTGGGCGAAGCATTCACTAGTCTGCTGCATCATCAGCAGGACAGCACAACTGCTGGCAGCCTGCTGCTGCAATTCTACCCACCCTGGCCGTGCGTCTTAAATGCATGGGGTGCACCCCACAGCACAAGCTGGCAAGAGCTCTTGTTGGCAGCGCGCTGTGTGGGCAAGGTTGGCTGTTGCTACTGCACAGTCGTTGAGTGGCATGTTGCATCTTGCGCCGCCATACAGGACTGTCGCTTGTGCCCGGGCGCAGAACAGGCTCTGTCGGGAATCACGTGTGTTGCTCTGCTCTGCTGCCTGGTTTAGTCCCAAGTACAGTGAGTGGGGATGGACTCCACGCCCATCCTGCAACAGCTGTGGGGTCAAGTCACAGGCTCCACCAACGGGACACACAGATGCCAAGCTGGTTCCACCTCACACCCCTTTGATCGGTGTCTGCCCCGTGTGCTGGTGCCTACTGCTGGCTGACACACCATGTCAGTTGTTGCTGCAGTGCTGGGTGTGATATCGATGCCGTAGCTATTGCCAGTGCTGGACCAAATGCAGCAGTTCTGGCAGGCCCAGCAACGTCTGTACTGGGGAGTTGCTAGCAAGCTGAGACAGGTATCATACTGCAGCAGCCAAGGAGACTTAGGGTGCCGGCGTCCACTACATGTGCTGCACAGCACCAAACCCTGCTGCTGCTTGTTTGGTTCATTTGCTTGCTTTTTGACTTTGCTTGTTCAAAGTACAGCAAGGGCAGCTTTCCTTCCTTCCCCTAAGCTGCATCAACCAGATCTCCAAGCGACGCATGAAGCCACAGCAATGGCTGTGACAGCGCACATGCCTGACTGCAGAACTACATAGGGCCCGTGTGTTTGAACCAGTGGGTGGACATGTCCTGTGTAGCCATCGTCTTGCACATCAGCTCTACCTCATATCACTTCACGTTTCAACATGCATGCAGGTTTGATGTTGTGCTGAGCTTGCCCAGGCCATGGCTATGCCTGCCCATCTGTCACTACAAACACAGCACTCGTTGGCAACCCGCTGTTGCGTGTGTTCAAGGCCTTGGTGCTGCGTTGACCAACATTCCCACCGATGCTCTGTTCATTGTGTGCCTTCAGTGCAGCAGGCATGTATACATGTGTGCCTGCCTGGCCAGGGTTCAGTGCCCCCTGCTGCGCTGGCACTAATGGGGCCCTGCATAGCCTGCTGAGCCTGAAGTAAAAGCACGTCGTCTCATCTATGTGTGTCTGCCCAGACCGTGCGAGGAGAGCCCAACTCACAGTGCATCCCGCTGGCGCGAGTGTTACACGCAACGGTATTACGCACAGTTCAGCTCACCATACTCCAGGCGTGGACGGCATGGTAGGGGACGAATTGATTACGAATGACTTCGAGAAAGGAAGTGCGTGCGTTTTCCCAGCTGGGGCAGAGACACCAGCCAACCAACAGTTGACAGAAATCCACACCCATTGGTTGCTGTCCAAGTGAACCAGCCTCAAAGCAGGCACAGCAGCTGTCAAAATGTTCCTAGGTTGCTCATAGCACAAGCTATGCAGTAACAGGCGTGCTACGTATACATCAACTGTGGGTGTGGGTGCCTCTGTTCGGCTCACTCCTGCTTTTGGCACAGCGGGACACACCACTGGCTTCAATAAGATATAATACAGTAATTAGAAAATAATGGTGCAGTTGAATGACGTCGTCACCTGGCTCAAGCCAAAGGGCCTGTGGGTGCGCGGGATGCTGCTGTGGGCGCTCTACAAGCTTATGCAGGCGACAATAGCAGCAGCGTTCAGCATCATTATAGTCACGCAAGCATCAGTTGCAGGGCTGCTGCGCATGTGCTTCGGGGAACCAGCTGCCCTCCTCAAGGTGAATGCAGCACAGGTGGGCAATGCTGCCAGCACAGCACCAGCAGCAGCACAGCAGGACAGCACGGGGACGCAGCAGAAGGCGAGAAAGACAGGCACGGGGATCCATCTGAGGGCGGTGGCGGCTGATCCAAGCACAGTAAAGCCCATGCACCTCTCTGTGGACTCCAGCAAAGGTGAGGGAGGGCTCCCTGTCACCCCCATGATAATGATGCATGCAGTGCATGCATATGCTAGATGATCACTAGACCGCACATGATCACACGTTGGACGTATATGTTGCTGGTGGGAGACTTTGCCAGCAGCAGCAGCAGAAGCAGAAGCCACCGCAGCTGGTGGTCCAGGAGAATGTGGGCTGTTGACGGTCTGTTGGCAACAGCCAATATCGTGGTCAGCATACACAGCAGAAAGCCAACAGCTGCACAAGCCTTAGCCTGCAGAAATCCAACTGCTGCACCAGCCCTGAAAGTAGTGCTAGCTCCAGCAATCGCTCCCAGCAGCAGCACCAGACCCAGCACTGCCACAGCCCTAACAACACAAGAGCCGTGGAGGTCCATGAGAGAGTGTGGCAGCCTTGGCAGGCATCGCAGACACTGGCATAATGGCCGAGTCATCCTCATTCGTGACCAGGCCAGCACACCAGCTTGAACATCATGTTTACAAGCAACCTACACCTGCTGCTCCTTCCCCCGCAGGCCCTGACTCCCTGGCCTGTCAGCTGGTTGGCCCCTACATGCGCGCATACGGCCGACACGCCATCGCCAACAGCCAGCTGTTCAACCCGGAGTTCATCCACTTCTTTGTGCCTGGAGTGGGCTCAATCGCGTACATGATCGCTGACATGTAAGCAAACCTCGGACTCAGTGGTACTGGACACCACTCGAGGCCGTTGACACCAGTGTGCCAACTCTTAGCGATGTCAGTGTGCAGGACGGGAAAGCAGGGATGCAACGAGGCAGCAGCAGCAGCAGCGGCAGCAGCAACAGCAGCGGCAGCAGCAGCAGCAGCAGCAGCATCAAGACTGTCAACAGCCACTGTGGGTGCAGCAGCACCAGCCACAGCAGCATCTCTTGTGAGGCAGTCAAAAAGAAGTCTCAGCAGACCCTGGCAAAACACAAGCGCTCACAAACCTCATCTGAGCTGTTTTTCCTGTTGCTTTTTATGCTTCTGCAGCTACAACCGTGTGGTGGTGTCAGCAATCGGTGACCCGCTGGCCCCTGACAGCCAGTGGGTGTACCTGACCGGCCTGTTCATCCAGGAGTTCCCAGAGGCCTACTTCTACCACGCCAGTGAGAAGTATGCTGCGCTGTTGCATGACCTTGGCTACTGGATCAATGATGTGGGCGCAGAGACGACCCTGCAGGTGGGAACAGGGGGGGGGGGAGCTGTGCGCAGACCAGAGCACGGCATGGTGCAGCAGGGTGTGGCGAAGAGCTACCGAGCACAGCCCAGCACAGGGCCCTACCAATGTAGCTCCTGTACTTGCCTCAACAACAGAACAGCAAGCTGACAGCCCACATTGTGCTAACTGCAAGGCCCAGGTGTCCTGACAACAAATCAGTGGCTCGAGACCTGACCGGACAGCTGCTGCCCATGTCATGCTGCCCATTTCAAGTGCTGCAGGTGCAGTCCTGGACCTACACCGGCAAGACGCGCACGGTGCGTGCTGCTGCGCGCGCTGCACGCGAGTCTGGCGTGCGCGTGCGTGAGCTGAGGCAAGAGGAGCTCACAGAGGAGCTGAGGCACAAGCTGCAGCACGACGTGTCGGGTGAGTGCTGTGTTTCGATGGTGTTCACATTATGTAACTATTATGCTCCTGCTGTGGGCTTTCCTGTTGTGCCCAGCCGCGGAATGACATCACACCACGTTGCAAAGCGATACGGTAGACCTTGGAGCCCAATTTGAGTTTAAAGACGTAGCGCGACCCTGTCTGTGTCAACGTTCAAATCCGCAGGTGACTGGCTGCAGCAGAAGGCCGTCGCGGACCGCGAGCTCCGCGTGTTTGTGCGCAACGTCAACTACGACACCATCCAGCTGTGCGACGGCGTCCGTATCTTTGTCGCGGAGGCATACGACCCGGCCGACGCCCCACCCGCAAACATCGACCCCGTGCTGCAAGGCGCTGCGCTCAATGCCAAGCCCCCAAAGCCCCCAAGGTACGTTTGATGTCCACACGCTGTGTGGGCTTGAGGCGCCAAGAGCTGTCAATCTGTCCACACAGAGGTGCAGAAGCTTGCCCGCAGCTGCTTGGCCTCGTCTAGGACTTGCAATGACCCCAACACCACCTGATCTATGCAACCTGTGCTGATGTATGCTGCGCCTGTGTTGCCTGTGTCGCCTGTGTGGCCTGTGTCGCCTGTCTCACATGTTACGTTGCCACCAGGGCCAAGACTGCCCTGAAGAGCCAGAGCTCTGGCCTCAGCCGCAACGACTCCACAGCAACAAACACCAGCCTGCATGGCTCCCTCGCCAGCATGGGCTCCCTGTGCAGCATGCCCAGCCTCAGTCAACACTGCTCAGGTGCTGCTACCCCAAGCAGCAGCGCGGCAGCAGCAGCAGCCGACGCAGCTGCTGCACCAGCTGGCAGCAGGAACGTGCTGCGGTGCACGCCGTTCAGGTCAGCGGCTGCTGCTGCACAAGCAGCTCTGCAGCAGCAGCAGCAGCAGCAGCAGCAGCAGCAGCAGCAGTTACAGCCGGAGCAGCAGCAGCAGCAGCAGCAGCGGGACGATCAGCAACCAGCAGCAGCAGCAGCAGCAGCGGGGTCAAGTGGGCGCAAGCACCCGGAGCTGATCGGCTTCATTCTGCTGGACCCCCTGTGGGAGGGTGGCCAGGAAGTGGGGTATGTGTCATCCATCGTACGCATGAAGCGCAGCGCACACCAAGGTGGGCTTGGCTCTGTTCTGGGTGACTTGTATTGCAGGGTTCCGTAAACAAAACCCCCAAGCAGCAAGTACACAAGCATTCTCCCTTTGCCGACCCTATGCATGGCTGTCGGCGGTGGTGGCTGGATCGAGTGGAATGGCAAGCAAGGGGGATGATCATGGTCCCGTTGGGCTGGTCCAGTGATCCTGACAGGTGTCTGATGCTCCACAACTTTGCTGTCACCACACTGCCAAGCTCCAACCTGCTAAGCACAAGTTTCTGCTGTGCTCTGCATGCGCAGGCACCCTGAAGCTGCTGTATGAGGACATCATCAGTAAGCTGCGTCAGGAGGGTCGCAAGGAGCTGGCATTTGGGTTTGCGCCCTTCTTCAACGTACGGGACCACCGCTTCAAGCGCTACATCCACTGGATGCGCTGGATGTCACTCTACCTCTACCACTGCGCCAACAATGTGTGAGTGTCATGTGTGATGTGTGATGTGTGCAGCACAACAACCCCCACGAATAGTTTTTGATGTCATCACCTGGCCAGTATGCCCCAACAAATTGTCTGTATAGCCGTGTTGTCACAGCTACGCCTTTCATAAATTCCATGTCTCAACAGCCACTCTTACTCTACCCCAGCCTAGAATACAAGCGCTATATTGTTGCGGACGCCAGAAACCCCACAGATCATTGCGTGCTGGCATCATTCCTCACCCCACTGCTGCTGCGCAAACACAACCTGTCTGTCTTCCCTGATGGATCACCTGGCCATGAACCGACATAATGTCCGTGTCTTATTTTCATATTTCCGCAGCTACGCCTTCCAGAACCTGGCCTTCTCCAAGATCCGCTACGGCGCGGGCGTCTCCGAGGACGGGTCCAAGTTCCGCGACCCCGCTGTCTCCATGAGCCACATCTACATGGCCAACAAGCACTACGCGCCCGGCTGGAACATCGTGGACCTCTACGTCATCTGCATGTACGTCGGCTTCATGGACGAGGTCTTCGACACCTGGCTCAAGCTCACCGGCATCCGCAAGGGCGGCGCAAACCTCGGACACCCCGGCACGGAGCCCGCGGCAGCACAGCTGTAGCTGCCAGCAGCAGCGGCAGCGGCAGCGGGCGGTAGCGGTGGTGGAGCAAGGCATTTGACGCCTGGATTAAGTTGACAGGCATCCGCTGATATTCGGACACCCGGGCGCTGGCCACGGCCTTTGCAGCAGCCGCAGAAGCAGCACGGCGTCAGCTCGTCCTCCCAGCAGTGGGGACAACGGCGGCAGCAGCGGCAGCGGCAGCAGCGGCAGTGGCAGCAATAGCAGCAGCAGCAGCAGCTGCAGTTGTGGATGCCTGGCTCTGTGGCAGGCGTGGCTGGTCCTCAGTGATTTGTTGTTGAGCACACTGGCTTGATTCTTGTGCGGGTGGCACTTGAAGATAGTCATGGGACTTGTGTACTGCAGGGGCTGTACAGCAGGGGTGTTGTACTGCAGGGGGGTGTACTGCAGGGGGGTGTACTGCAGGGTGATCTACGAGGGGATCCCAAGGGACCCGGTATGTTGTGACTGTTGTGCGGACCTTTTGCACCAGGTTCACAACACGAGACAAATTGAATCCCAGTGCCTTATGAAGCTGAGCCCCCAGCCCCAGGGCTGGCAATTCTCAGTGTGCCTCGATGCTGCTGTTCAGTTTTGCAGCCGCTCTCTGCTTTGCTGCTGGGATCCTTCCTTTGATTTCGTGCTGCCAGATGGCTTTGGGCACCAACAGATGGTGCAGCGGTGCAGATGACATCTCTCTTGTTTGCAGCTAGTGTAGAGTTGTTGCGTGTTGCAGCTACTGCCGTTGCCAGCGGTGGCGTGCGCTGTGGTTTGTGGGACTGGCAGATTTCCCTGTGTTCACCGCAAGTTCTTTGGGCCCTGTGCAGGAGTTGTGCAACCTCGGACACTGTCTTTCTGAGACAGAATGTGATCCGGCAAAGGGACAGTGTTACGCAGGATGTGCATACTTCAGACGTGCACCCCATGGGTCCTGCCTGTGACTTTCAGGCTAGGCTACCTACAGGGATTCAGTCTGCTTGGCTTGCACATGCCGGCCAGATGTATCTCAGGTGGCATCCCCCTTGCAAAGGAAAGGTGCCCCTGCAGGGCCTGCATGTGTGAGTGTGCTGTGTGCTGTGTGCAGTCTGTGCATGGCCTGTGCCTCTGTGCCCATGCGCCTCGCAAGCGCCCAGGAGTGGCGTCGGAACGAAAGGGTCTAATGATCCGGCACTGATGAGTCAGTACGCGCCGATGATACCCACGGTGCATATGCACATGCATGTCGGCGGGCCACTCTCCTTCACTGGCATGGGCAGTGTCATGATGGCGCCTCCTGTGTGCTGTTCATCTGTTGTACAGTCGCCCTTGAACCCAACAGCAAGCACCTCAGCGGGGCATTGCCAATGCCAGCACTGGCACTCACCAGGAGCAGGTCCAGCTGGCCCACACCCTGGATACTTCCGTGTATGCTTTCGTTGATATCTTTCTCCAGGCCCAGGGTACCCATCCAGTGCTCAAGCCTGCCTGACCATGAGAGTACTTTGCCCTCCTCTCACTTTGCCAGGTCTAGCCAAAAGCATGGGGCGTGTGAATGCATGTAACGATGGAGCTGCACTGTCGGTGACTTTGTCAGTGGAGTTTCTACTGCATCCACATGGCATGCAGGCTGCAACTATGTGACCAGCCGGGGACCCTTGTGAAAGCACTGCCGGGGTCTCCTCTAGAGGAGACAATCTGGGGACGATTGTTGGTGTCAATAGTAAGAGCGGCCCGCAGACTCACATTTCCACATTCTGGCCGCCTTGATTCAGCCCTCAAGGACACAACCGCACCACTCCCTCTTGTCTCTTTGACACCCAAAGGCTTCTGTAACCATCCATCTGGCCCACTGGTGTTGACAAGCGAGGGCCGATGTTTACCGGTATCAACCATTACATATGTTCTCGCAGGTCCTCATGTCAAACACCGTGCATGAACGACAAGACTCGGCAGGTGCTAAGGGGTTCACAATAAGACCACCGTGTACCCCCCTGGGGCCAGTTGGACTTGCAAACCCTTTGAACATGGTTTCAGGGTGTGTCGATTCTACTCTGACAACTCAAGGCCGTCCTATATGCCTCTTTATACGGATTGTGATGCAAATGCTGCCTTGTACGCGACCCCGAGAGTGGACGCAAGGAGCGTAATGGTCACACAAGTGTACGCACACGAGCTCGAGTGAGGGAAAGGACCCATGGATGTTCTGGCTAGGAAGTTTCGAGTACTTCAGGCGTCTTTACATTCAATTGAAGTCTGTAAATTGATGTATATGCAATACTGCGAATGAGCGGAGGCAGGACGTAAAACACGCCAACTGCTTTATACAAACTGCAATTGCTGCGCTCAAGACATAGTCAAGGGTACAGGGTCATAACTGATTGATTATACGCCGAGACTAAGGGAGGTGAGAAGGCACTGTCAAGGCGTTTTCTCTCTCCACTTCTTTCCAAGACAGGCTCTGGATGCACATGTATACTGTCTGTCGTTTGGAACATCCTGCTCCAACCTCACTACAGTTGTTGTTGTTGTGGCTGCATAACTTTCGAGCCTGTCTCTTTTTGAAGAATGACAAATTATGAATGCCGTTATACCTGGGCTGATACCTGTCCTGCGAACAGGAGTGTAGCCAACACTGGCTGTACAGCATGTCTCGGTCCCTGCTTGATTGCCATACTATGGTTCTGCGATATACGCAGCATTGTACGCAGCATTCGTGATCATCACCATGCTGCTTGTCAGGCAGATTCCATCGGCATCTCACTCCATGTTGAGTACAAACCCATTGACTGCATGTGCTAACTCTCATGGCTGCTGCTCTGTTGCCAACCAGGCAGTATCGCAAGGCTTGAGCTGTTGCCATGATGAGGCACAACCGTGTTGCTGGCGTGACCCTGGCGACACTGATGTTGGCAGCCGCCTGCTGTGCACGGCCCCTTGCGGGTCCAGGTAATTGGACGATTCGTGGCCTTGGACCTGAACTAGGGGGGAGCATTGTGGGTGTCATTGGTGAAGTCACTGAGTCAACGGTGACTTGGACAGCATGAACTCACGAGGTGTTGATTAGTTGGGTTGCATTGGGTTAGGGTCAAATGCAAGCCAGTACTACTGGTAGTACTTGATTGAGGATGACACACCTTTGCGACTTTAACGTTTTGCACTCGCTCACACTTGTTGGTGCATTCGGCTGCCGGCATGTGTGCACAGCTGCACGCACAGACCGATGCTGTGTCTCTGCTACTGCTGCTGGCCTGCTGGCCTGCTGGCCTGCTGGCTGACTGTCCCGGACTGTCAGCGACACTTCCATAAGCTGACCCACATATCCTGCTGCGCTGACTGTCCAACATGTGGGGATGACACCTGAACGTGTATCTGATCTGCTGATGTAGCAGGTGCTGAACCGTGCAACAACCCACACTGCAACCCCGCAAAATACATGTGCGTGACCGGCTGCTCCAATTCCAAAAAAGGGGGAGTTTCAGCCTGCACATGCGAGTGGGGCTGCGTCTATGATGAATCAAGTCGGTATTGCATCCGTAAGTTTCTGCGGCGGAGTGCATGCATAAATGACATGATTGTCTTCCTTTTATGTGCTGTGCATGACTGAATTGGTTTTCTGCCCACGCTATATAGGAAAGTTTGACCACACTATATAGTGGCTCTGACCTTGGAAGTGT
>QAXK01005286.1:0-23485 GCA_004335735.1 Chlorella sp. KRBP
GCTCACCCTTGTCCTACCTTGCGGGCAGCCAGCAGGTCCTGCTGCAGCCACAGCAACAGCAGGCGCAGCAGCAACCCCTCCAGCAGCAGCAGCAGCCGCTGGACGTCCTGGCAGCCCTACAGCCCAATGGCGTGGCCTGGGATGGGCAAGGCATAGTCCAGCAGCAGCAGCAGCAGCAACTCCTGCAGCCGCAGCATATACAGCAACTGCAGCTCACGCCACAACAGCAGCAACTGCAGCAGCAGGGTCAGTTTGTGAAGGTGGCAGTGGTGCAGCAGCCACAGGGCCTGGTGGTGTCGTCAGGCATGGTTGCAATGCCACAGCAGGTTGCTGTGCGTGGCTCTACAGTGCAGCTCGTGCCGTCACCGCTGCCCATGCAGCAGCAGGCGCTGCAGCAAGCCATACAGCAGCAAGCCATGCAGCAGCCCATGCAGCAGCAGCCAATGCAACCACAGGCCATGCAGCAGCAACCAATGCAGCAGCAACCAATGCAGCAGCAGCCCATGCAACAGCAGCCCTTGCAGCAGCAGCCAATGCAGCAGCAGGTTCAGCAGCAGCAGCAGCAGCCAGTGCAGCAGCCGCAAGGCGGTCTTATGCTGCCGCCCGCCCCCAGGGCGCCCCCAGCTGCTGTGGCCATTGCTCCACAGCAGCAGCAGGCTCAGCAGCAGCAGCAGCAAGGCGGCAGTGGGTCGGTGCCGCCCTGGCGGCAAATGCCGGGTGATGTGGCAGCATCTGGCATTACCACTGCAGCCAGTGACAGGGAGATCCCTTGGGCAGAGCTGCAGTTTGGCCACCAGATCGGGGAGGGTGGCTTTGGCAAGGTGGGGCACATGACCTCCGGCATTTGCCTTTTCAAGACAGCTGGTGCTGCTGTGGGTCTTGTAGTGTGCGTTCTGCACTGCGCAGCACATCTGCACATGCCAAAGTCATGGCTTGTCCCTTGTGCTTGAGTCGACGTCAGTGTCGCCTGCTGCGTGTCAGCAGCACATCCTGGCATGTGCTTGATTGCATTGTGCTGGTATCCTGCAGCTCGTGCTGACTGTATGTGCTTGCCACCCCTCACCCCAGCCCACAGCTCCCTGCTGCACTATTGTCAGTGCCCGTCGTTGCTTGTCGCCCACCACCATCCACTTTCTACCCTGCAACACGCATGCCCTTCCCCCCACACACCTCCTCCAACCACCACACACCACATCCCTTGGCTGTGACTCCTGTATCAGCACACACAGCCAGATGCCCCCTGGACCCTGAGTATCAGTCTTATTGAGCTTTTGCTGTGTCCGTCACACTCTCACCCTCGCGCCACAGGTGTACTATGGCACGTGGCGTGGCCAGGCGGTGGCCATCAAGGTGCTCAACCCCCAGTCTGCAGACAGTGCCAAGCTGATGAGCGAGTTCAACAGGGAGGTGTCCACCATGACGCGCCTGCCGGAGCACCCCAACGTGCTCAAGCTGCTGGGTGTGTGCACCACACCACCAAACCTGGCCCTGGTCACACAGTGAGTGCACCACACGGGTCCACAGTCACACAGAGCATGGTTTCATGCAGTGCTCTGAAACAGGGTCACATCGTCTCTTGTGTGCTCTTGATATGTGCCATCTCTGAGGCCGGTACCGAGCACACAACTGTTGTACTTGCTCGACCTGGTGTGCCCCGCCATGCCACGAGAAGCCAGCCACCGCCTCAGGCCACTGCAGGCCTGGCTGCATGCCTGTCGAAGCTGCTGCAGCTGATGCATGCCTCTCACATCTGCCCTTGCTGCCGCTGCTGTTGTGCTGTGCAGGTTTTGTGCCAAGGGCTCGCTGTATGGGCTGCTGCACTCCCCAGGCTGCTACCTGTCCTGGGTGCAGGTGGTGGCGATGCTGCTGGATGCTGCTCGGGGCATGGAGCACCTGCACGCCAACTCAGTGCTGCACAGGTGGGGGGATAGCGTGGAGTGGGAACTGCATACGTACGTAATGGCTGGAAACACCGGCACGTTGCAGAGGCAGCATGCAAGGCATGCCCCCTGTGCAGCATGCCATGCCCGTGTGCGCCTGGCTGTGGGGCTCCCTGTTGCACCACATCCCTGGACGTGTGGGTGTGTGTGGTCTGTTATCCTACAGGGACCCACAGGGTGGCATACTGCTTTCAGGCCTGTCCAGCTCCTTGTGGTTGATACGTTGCTTGGTCACATGTGTCATTGCTTGGTCACATGCTGCTGTGGCGCACCAACGAGGGTGTGGTCTTCCATGCGTTGTCCTGCAGGGACCTGAAGAGTGGCAACCTGCTGGTAGACCAGGACAACATGGTGCGGGTGGCTGACTTTGGGCTCAGCAGGCTGTACCACGGCATGCACACCATGACGGGGGGCCTGGGCACATTCCAGGTGAGGCAGGGGCACGTACAACCCAGGGGTGCCTTGAGACTGCCTCGAGAGGCTGGTCCTGCTGCAGCAAGGCTGCCTGGTACTTGGCCGAAACCTGCTGGCGGCACGTGCTCTGACAGCTGTCGCAAGCTGGGCTCGCGCGAGCTCAACTCATAGACCTCGCGCCTCGACCCTCAAGCACTGTCCTGTAGCTTACATGTGCTGTGCTGTGCTGTGCTGTGCTGTGCTGTGCCACTGTTGTTCCTCCCAAACAGTGGATGGCTCCCGAGGTGCTGGCCAACCAGCGCTACAGCAATAAGGCAGACATCTACAGCTTTGGCATGGTCATGTGGGAATGCTGTGCGCGCCAGGTGCCCTTTGAGGGGCTCAACGGGG
The DNA here is from genome assembly GCA_004335735.1 of Chlorella sp. KRBP. Classification (NCBI taxonomy): domain Eukaryota; kingdom Viridiplantae; phylum Chlorophyta; class Trebouxiophyceae; order Chlorellales; family Chlorellaceae; genus Chlorella; species Chlorella sp. KRBP. The sequence goes on from QAXK01005286.1 coordinate 2,745, forward strand.
TGCAAGCAGGTGAGGGCAGGTGGGCCAGCACATGCATGCCTCTGCTCATGGCCTTGCTCCTTGCTGCCTTGCTGACTGCCTGGTCTGATTCTGGTTGCTTGGCATGCCCTCTGGCTTTTGTCTGGCCACCTGGCTACATGAGAATAGAGAGACTGCAAGCATTGGTTGAGAGGGACATTGCAAACTTGTGTGCGTGCCTGGCTCATCCGGCTGCACATTGCTTGCTGACGCCGTCGCGCGTCACATGTTGCCGTGCCTATGTGGTGCTGCCCCTGCAGCCCTGGCTGTGATGAGCAGGGGCATGCGCCCCGAGATCCCCCAGCACACACCAGCAGGCCTGGCAGCACTGATGCAGGTGAGGCACGCCGGCAGGGGGGGGGGTGTTGGACCCGCAGCCTGGTCAGGCTGATGGAGCAGAGGGGGAGCAGCTGTGGGGTGGATCTGTGGGGTCCTGTTGCTGTGTCAGTATGGCTGGTTGTATGCACAGGTGGTGTGATGTCCACCTTGTTGGCGACTGTGTTGTTGGCATGCATGTTTGAGGCATGGGCATGCATGAATGTACTGACAGGTCTGTGTCCTCAGCACACGCTGGTTGTCCTCCATGCATGGCATGACATGTCACTCACCCCGTACGCACACAAAAATGTAGGTCTGCAGTCCAGCGGGACTACGGTCACCTGCACCTGCCAGCTGCACTGCAACATGATGTGAGGCATCCGGCTGCCCTGCGTACAAGTGGCTGACAGATCACACGTGTGTTGTTGCCTACTTGCCTGCTGTGTGTCCCACAGGACTGCTGGGCGCCTGTGCCTGAGCAGCGGCCAGGCTTTGATGTCGTTGTGGCACGCCTGGGTGACCTGCTGCAGCAGCTGCAGCATGCAGAGGTCACGGCGACAGCAGCTGCTGCAGCAAACCGGGCAGCAGCAGCCATCACTGCAGCAGCAGCAGGTGCGCCGCTCAACACGAGTGGTTAGACTCAGAAACCCACATGGGATATGCAGGACCAACTAGGCTAGCAGCCTGCCGACACATGACACACACATGTGTCTATGCTGTACTGGGTAGTTTGGGTGAACCAGCGTCTGCATTGCTAGTCGTCTTTGTTTGCATGGTGTGCTGTTGGGTGTTGGGTGACTGTTGCGCGTCCACATCGTTGTAGGGTCCTGCATTTGTCATCAGTTGGCAGGAGCAACATCCCCGTGCCTGCTGTTTTGTGTTGTGGCCTGCAGCAACCCCTTGCTGTGTTTGGTGCCTGAAGGTTTCTTTAGTGTACTTGTACCAGCATGTCTTGGGTAGGTGGGATGTAGGGGACACCTGAAGCAGGCAGGCATCTCTCTCGCATGGTGCTGTGTTGGTGGGATGGTGCAGGACACATGGAGCCTGCGTGCTGGACCCAGCATGGCCTCTCAGTAGTGCTACGATTGGCTGTAGCAGGCACCCATCAGTCTGTACGTTGCAGTGGGCCGAGGTGGTGTTGTGAGAGGCTGATGAGAACCGGTGCCTTGGCTTGGCTAGCACAGAAACCGTGATGTGTGTCGTAGTAGGACTGCAGGCAGCTGGAGTGAGTGTCACTGCAAAGCCCGTGCACATGAACTGCAGAAGGCACAGCTATGGTCTCTCATGTTGATCAGCCAGGTTGTCATCATGCATGAACAGCCCTTGCCAGATCCAGGTCCCAAGCAGATGCCAGGTTGTTCACACAAGACATGTGTGCCACGTCTGAGGGTGAGTCAATGTTGACAAGGGTGTGTGTTGACTGGTCGAGTCGTTGTGTATCTGTGTGCACAGCTGTCCAACAGCAGACAGTTTGATGGTGTGCAGGCATATGTAACGGCTTTGCTCTTCCCCTGGCACAGATGTCTGAGGAGGCTTGCCAGTACAGAGTGGCAGCACACAACCACGACACTGGTCCTTTCTGGATTTCTACACGGGTCTTTTCTGGCTATCTGACAATGCTATCTGACAATTTGAAGGATTGTGCCCAGTTCAAAGCAGGGGAGTGCTATCTTTGGGGCAACAACAGTCCTCCATGTTTTTCATTCTCTTCAATAAGCACGTGGGCTCGAACCCTGTGTTGCATGGCACAACAAACACGGACAGTCAGACACATGGCCCTAACACTCTTACAACCGGTGCAAGGTAACGTCCCCGTCAAGGTCTCGTCCCCAACTGCAGTGTCAGAGGCAGATGTGATGGGGTGACCTGTCAGCGCACAAACTCAAAGTCATGCTCGACAGCTGCCCCTGCCTTATCACGTGCCGCAGCCACCCGTGGCACCTTCACCCTGAACAGGGCGCTGTAGACAGCAGCCATCTGGGTGTGGAAGTAGCGCCGCCACGTCAACACCTGTGAGGCCCCCTGCTGCTGCTGCTGCCTGGCTGATGAGCTGGTGGCTGATGCAAGCAATGCAGCACTGCCGCTGCTGCTGCTGCTGCCAGGCAGGCGCATGCCGGGCCTCATGACCAGCGGGTACTGCTGCTGTTCATGCTCAGGCAGGGCCTGCTCCAGCAGCTCCAGGGATGCTGCACCAAACACCAGGTCCTTGTCAGTCTTGCCTGTGCCATACACACACAGGGCCTCCAAGCCACTCCTGAGCCGTGCGGCAGCAGCCTTCAGGCCAAACAGCCTGCAGGGCAGCCCAGCACAAGACCAAGCAGTGAGCAACGGGCTGAATCATGGCGTTGCACAGGTTGGAACAGTGCAACGGTCAACCCTGTGTGCATGGCACAACCCCATATCAGGGCGCCAGGTCTGAACGAAGGCAGTGCTGGACACACACATCAGCCTGTCGCCAAGCTGTAGGCGCAGTTGGGGTGTAGTTACCTGGAGCTGTGTGCCGTCACACGGGCACTGCCACCACCACGCTGCTTGACAAACTTGCCTGAGCAGCACCACCTTGAGGTCAGCAACACCTTGAGGCATGACACCCACACAGACTGGCACTAAGACAGGCATGTGGTAGGGAAGGTGAACACTAGTCGCCTACACCCTTCCATGCCCAACAACACCCCCCCCTCCTCAGCTTGTCCGGCACATCCGTAGTCCAGCATGGGACTCGGGGACAGCATCCATGGCCAGGCCCACCTGAGCAGCCAGCAGGCCAGCAGCACCTTGAGGCGGATCCAGGCCCTGTGCCGGGCCACAGCAGCAGGGTCAGGCCTGAAGGCAGGTGTCATCCTGCCAGGCAGGCCCACAGAGAGCCGCATCTTGGGCGGGTGTACTGCCAGGAAGTCCAGCGCTGCATTCCAGCCCTCCATGAGCGTCATGGGGTACGTACTGCTGCTGCTGCTTTGCAGGATCAGCATCGGCCTGCTGCCCGTCCTGCCTGTGGCGGCCGTGCCGCTTGTACTGCCGCTTGTACCGCCGCTGCTGGCGGCGGCTGCTGTGGCGAGGCCGTCTGCTGTTTTGCTGGCAACTGCTGCAGCTGCTGCCAGGATGCAGTTGACCACGAGGTCAGCCGGCATGACGTCCCAGACATGCAGCGGCTGGGAGGACACGCAGGCGAGGCAGTGGTAGAAGCCCAGCGACAGGGCTGCTGACGCACCAATGGGGCCCGCCCAGTTGCCCTGGGATGACAGGACACACAACCGACACAGCATGTTGTGTGGCACGGCGTCTCCTGCAGACTGGCGAATGTAGTGTGAGCCCATGATGCCGCTGCCGTGGCACAAGCCCCCACACACGGAGGCACACCTGCTGCTATCCAACGAGTCAGTTCTGGAGGCACATAACTCTGCACTGGTGTGTGCTCAGTCCAGCGACACTCACGATATGTCCTGGGATAGGCTCGTACAGCACAGCACACACGAGGCTGGGCCGCACGATGCACACAGGCAGGCCTTGCTGGTGTGCCTGGTGCACCAGCTGCTCCGCCAGGTGCTTGCTGAAGGTGTAGTTGTTGGGGAAGCCCCAGCGTAGGCCCAGCGCTGACGCACGCACATCAGCAGCTGATGGTGGCAAGGACATCAGGTCCTGCAGTGTGGCGTTGGACGACACAAGGTGGAAGTGGGGGTGGATGGGTGGCTGCATGTTGAAGATGCGACACAGAGACGTCTATTGGCATGTGTTGGTGATTGCCTTGCCATGAAGCCCCAGCACTATGCTGTGTGCTCTGCAGTGTGTCAGATAATGTGGTGGCAGAGCCACCAAAGCTGCAACCCCGACATGCGCCCACCTCGACAAGCTCCCCGCATGCCACCACTCTGTCCCCAAGGCGCAAGGGGTAGATCCTGCTGTCCACGACACTGCTGCGTGGCTGGTTCATGTTGACGAAGCAGCTGCTGGTGTGCACCAGTGCCTGCAGCTGCTTGCAGCCCTGTGCGAGCTGCAGGACTGCTGCTGTGCCATGGTAGTTTGCTGTGAGGGCCGACTGGATGTCGACTTCAAGCCGGATGTCAGCGGCCGTGTGCAGGATGATGTGAAGCTCTGACTGCAGCTGCTGTGTTGTTGCAGGGCTGAGGCCGAGGCCAGGCAGGGTGATGTCCCCAGGGATGGCTGTGACCTTCTGCAACAGCTGTGCCTGGTCCCGCACTTTGTGGAAGATGCTCTTCTGCAGGCAACCACGCAAGTCGGACAGACATATGTTGCCACTGGCGGCCACAGAACGACAACACTGGACCATATCGGCAGCGAGAAGAGATTCATTGGGTGAACAACACAACGACACCCAGGGTCAAGTCCCTCCAGGGGCCGAGCTTGGCCCAGGCTGCGGTAGCTGGTAAACTGCAGGGCAGCTGACAAACCTGGAGGAGTCCTGCAAGCCTGTCGGACGGGCTCTGCCCAGTCTTGCTCCGCAGTAGCACGTAGACCTTCTGCACCTGTGTGGTGCGCAGCAGTGCCTCCAGTACCAGGCCGCCCACATACCCAGTGGCACCAGTCAACAGGACGATACTGTCCTTGAACTGGTGCTGTATGGATGGTGCAGCAACCATGGTGAGGCCACGGCGATGACTACGTATTCAGGTTGATACTTCGTCACGGGTTGCACCTTAAGGATAGCTACTCCCGCATTTAGTGTGTACTTGCCAAGTTGGCAGTTGTACCTGGATCTCAGTTGGTCTCTGTCAGCAGTCGACACTCTTCAGTTGGCAGAATTGACCCAATTCATTGGAAAAACACGTATGTTGTGACCATTCTTGGGGAGCTATAGCCAGTACCAGAGGCAGCAATCGTGACACATTCGAGGTGGCCACAGCACACAGCACAGTTTGAACATGCCGTGTCACTAACCGAAGCGAGCAGGATGTTGGCTCTGCCACCCTTATACGCCTGCCATTCCAAGGCGTTTGTGTGTGCTTGTCTGCCTCCAGAGCAGCTCCACTCGCCGTTGGCAGAAGCTGATCACGGACAGTCATTCAACAACTTTACATACTGCCCGGCGCCAAACAGCACAGCAAACACCTTGAAAGAGTAACATTGGAACACAGCGTGGCAGCATGTCGGGCGGAGCGGCCGCATCGAAAGCAGAGGTTGAAAACACCCTGCAACTGCTGGGGCAGCAGCTGACAGACAGTGGACACCCCCTGCAAGCCATCAAATGCTACGTTGCTTTGCTCAGTCAGTCGTTGATGCCCACAGATGAGGCAGCAACACTGCTGAAGCTTGGGCAGCTGTTGATGGAGCACACACACAATGTCCAGGAGGCAAAGCAGCACCTGCAGAAAGTGGTATGTCCTCGTCCTTTGGCTGTGTCCATTCTAGTTTTGCAGCACATCCAGCACGTATTGACAGTAGCACGCTTACTCTTGGTGGTCTGGAATTTTTGTGTGCCTGCTGGCCCCTCGCTGTCTTCAGGAGATGCTGGTTCTGCCGCTGCCTGGCCAGCATCTGCTGAAGTGTGAGGTCCTGGCAGCACTTGCTGCAGCACACCAGGTGCTTGGCGAGGTGGAGTTCCAGCGCCGCTGCTTCACGAAAGGTCTGGAGCAGTGCAAGGACGTCGCTGCAAGCCAAGCTGACAAGTAGGTTTGCAGGCTGCTCATGGCCTGGTGATCCATGCCAACATCTGTACCAGCTCAGGCTGGTTGGTGTCCACAGCGCAGGTTGTGACCTTACATCTGTGCGGGGAGTATCCCGCTGCATCTGTCTGCGTGGAGATGCTGCTATAGGGAACACGCAACCTGTATGCCACTGCAAGCACACCACAGCTGCAAGCATGCTGTGTTTATACGAGCTTGCTGTGCCTCCAACCCATGTTTGGTGCAGGCGTATCCTTGCTGAGTGGTCCATCTACTTCCACATGCACCTGGCTGAGTCCCTGGCTGCCAAGGGCCAGACGACAGAGGCCACCCTGCAAGTGGAACTGGCAGCGGCCATTGCTGCCAGTCAGGGCCTGACACAGCAGCAGGTCAGGCAGTAAGCTTGCTGGCAAAGTCAGCAGCAAGTTTGTAGGGTTTGACGTTGGGCCATGATCAGTCACTCTGACTGACACAGATCCTGCCGGGGTACTGTTGCTGGCTGGAAACCTGTTGCTCACAGCTCGAGTTGGGTGCTTGACCATCGCTTTGAGAGTCTGGGCAGCCAGAGTCTGGCTAGCGCCAACTGTCAACCGCTTGTGGTGTAGTGTGGCCAGCCATCCTGCTGTCTGACTGTGCTGCCTGCAGGTGTTGTGCAACCTGTTCCAGCTGCAGCTGGCCATCCTGCACTTTGAACGCGCAGACGTGTCAGCTATCAGTGCCAGTGTGCAGGAGCTGCTGCACCAGTGTGAGGAGCAGCAGCAGGACAGCGCGGCAGACAGCCATGTGGCGCAGCTGAAGCTGCACTTCTTGATGCTGCAAGTGATGATGGTGGTGCAGAGCGGCAGCTTCAAGGAGCTCAACGACAGCAAAGAGCCAAAGGAAGGTGCCGCAGCAGCAGCACAGGCATCTGCTATCATCGACCAAATGGACGAACTGCTGCATCAGGTGGCAGGCGCACAGCTGCAGACAGCGCAGCAACGCACAGACAAGGGCACATCAAGGGGGGCACAGCAGCAGCAACAGCAGTGTGAGTGGCTGCCGGCCCCTGTCATGGCAGCAGCCGTGCACCTGTTGGCAGCAGAGGTTGACAAGAATGCAGGCAAACAGAAGCAGGGCCAAGCACGCATCGCCAACGGTGAGTGCACATATCTGCAGGCAAAGACAAAAACAGTGTGTTAGTAGCAGCATGACTGCCGATATAGCACGATGGCCTGGTTTTGCTGCGACGGCACGTTCGCAGGTTCGGACTTGCTTGCTGTGGTGTCTTCATCAGCGCTTTGCACTTTTACTGGACCACTCCTCGTCTATGTACACACGCTGCTGCCCGGCGCTCTGTGCACCCACCTGCCCTGTTTGATCCCTGTGCAGGGCTGCGTGTGCTGGACGCCCACATAGCAGCACTGATGCAGGACAAGGTCAGCGCCAGTGATGCGCCAGCAAAGTCCAGGCCACAGCAGGAGCTGCGATCCTGCCTGTGCCTGCGGGTCTTGCTTCTGGAGACGCGCATGCAGATGCACCTGCTGTGCAGCAACTTTGCCGCCGCCAGCGCAGATGCTGCATCAAGCATCAGCGTTCTGAGCCAGTACCCAAAGCTGCTGGCTGGGCTGGGGCCTGTGGTGCACATGCAGGCAGGTCTGTATGCCCAGGCCGTGACCCTGTATGCTGCCGCTGTGCGCCACTTCATGGCGGCAGCTGCTGAGGCGCAGGAGTGGGGCATGCTACACCTGGCCACTGACGCACGCCAAATGGCAGCCATCTGCTATATGGCACAGCAGGATGAGGCGTCAGGTGCGCGAGGGGCTGCAACACTGCCTGGTGCAAGGGTTTGAATCTGCCCAGTGTGGTTCCAGCATACCTGCTTCCTAAAATAGTGGCCCTCTCAGCCCATGTGGGCTGTGGTTTTGCCATGCCCTGGTCATAATGCTGTCAGCCATGATTGGCAAGCATGCGCATGGGCTCTCACCACACGACATGTGCAGCTGTGGACTGCCACGTGTGTTCCTTGAGGCACTCACACATTCAAGTCTTGCTGTGCTGCCTGATGTATGCCCTGCAGTCAAGGCTGCTCGAGAGCTGATTGGCGAGGTGTCCATCGAGAGTGATGCCGACCTTGGCTATGGCTCGCGTGTGCTGCAGCACACCGTCGCGGGTCTGCTTGGGCTGTGCAGGGCTGGCGTCACCAGTGACGACCGTGCGAATGCCAAGCAGCACTTCAGCAGGGCCCTCAAGATGGCTCACAAGCACCTGCACAACCACCAGGTGGTGTCACAGCTGCTGCTGGTGATGGCGCCACTCCAGGTCAGCACGGAGTTGAGGGAGGGTTGTGAGTGAGGGCTGTGAGGGGTGCAGGAGAGGAGAGAGGGGGTGTGAGGGAGGGCTGTGCCATGGCAGTGCACAGTGTGACCAGGCCTCAGAGGTGCAGCGTACTGTTGTGAACTGTCCAGCTTCTGCATGGCGGCTTTGCTTGCGGATGCTGTTCTGTATCATGCTGACTAGGGCAAAAGGGACATTGTCGTGTAGAAACTGGGACATGCAAGCCCAGCACGCCGTCATCACATGCTTTGCCTGCCACACTGTAACCCGGGCAATTTCAGCAGCCGCACTGCGTCCCATTTTCATGATATGACTTCATGAGATGATGACACTCACGCTACTTGCTGCCCGGGTGTCAAGCGCTGTGCGCGTATGTATGTGCCTGCCTTCCTGCCTGTGCAGCTGGCTGCTGCGGATGCATCTGGGGCCAGGTCCATGGTCAGCTCCTGCGTGCAGCTGAGCCACGGCGCAGGTGACCTGCACACCCAGGTGTCTGCACTCAGCCTGATGCAGGTGCTGCTGGCTGCCGGCACAGATGAGGAGGAGACGGCAAAGAACAGGAACTACGTGGCCCGCAAGCAGCAGGAGCTGTCAGGACGCATCCAGGAGGCGGAGTCTGAGGCACAGCAGCACCACCTGGTGCTCACCTGGGGGCTGGCGTAGAACCAGATGCCTGTGAATCAAAACGGTGTTGGTATCCAAGTGACTGCCATGCGCGGTTGCTGACCTGGGTGCTTGAGATTTTGTGTGGCCTGGGGTTTCTTTTGAACTTGGGGTTTAGGGAGCTGAAGCATGGTCTTGCCAACTGTTTGGGCATGCTGTGTGTGACCGTGATTGCACTGCATGTAGTAGGAGTGTGTTGACTCCACTGTGTGTGGTCATTGTGACCATTGTGCAGTGTGTTCTGAAGTGCAGATACTACTTCAGAAGCTGTGTTGACTTTTGAGGATCATGCGGGGTTTCCCTGGACTGCATGCCATGCTGTTGTGTCAAAAGGTGTAACGACAGCAGCCTCAGTATGACACAGCACTCTTACCAGCAGTGTTGGAGCAATGTGAACAACACCAACGCCATTGACAGCTACACTTGCAGCTGACAAGCGCACCACATTGCCATGTGCCAACATACACACCCATAGACACACAAAGGGACCGCACAAACGCTTGTCCAGGCTCAAAGACAATGCACGTGTGTTCAGCCCGTCTACTTTACTGGGTGTCACTGCGCGTTCATGATGTATTTGACCGACTTCGCAGGACAAATAGATACTGCAGGTGTGTGCAGCAAGCTCAAGCATGCATGTTGCTTCACAAAGCATGCCCGTTCGACCGCAGCACCGCCTGCCAACCACACCACCCAACCAATGCCCACACTGTGTGGCTGAACAACCAATGCGCAACTGGGCCAGATTGAACAGGTCCCACAAGATGGCTTTGAGCACTCCTCAGGTTGGAGACCCTGCCAGACCGCACAACAAGGGTGCTGCCGAACCGTACCCTTTCTTCTACAATAAGGGTGCTGGCAGGACTCAAAATCAGGGCAATGTGAGATGCCACCAGACCCCAAACACACAGCAGTCCCTTCATGAGCACGTTCAAGCACACCAGGGCCACCGCTGCTGCTGGCAGTGCATGAACAGGCCCCAGACACACCCTCTGTGTATCAGCTGGACTCGGTTGTGCTTGCTTTACTTTCGCATCATCATTCTCGACACAGGCAGTACACTGCCAAGCCCTCAGGGGACAGCACATGCCACCCATGCACAGTCAACGTACATGGACAGCCACCTGTGCCCCACACCACCCTTTGCTGCGGTCTCCCTTCTCCAACCTCTCCGGCAGTCCGAACGGCATGCAAGGCATCCCCTGCCCCATGCACCAGGCGGGAACTCAGCAGCCACCCCCTCCTGAAACCAAACCTCAAGCAGTGCACATACTAACACTGAGCCTCAAGCAGTGCATTCACAGCACAGCGAGCTGGATAGCCATTGTGGCATACCGCGCAGCTCCCAGCCCAGGACGACACACTGCTGTTCTGCCGCTGTAGGGTGACTGCTCGCACCAGACACGTAGCTGTCCCGCAGCTGTGGGTGCAGCTGCAGTTGCTGGCTCAAAACAAGACAGGGGGTCGCACGCGAGCACTGCTACTGCTGTGTGCTGCCGCTGTGGGTGCAGCTGCCGGCTCAGAACAGCATGCTGCTCTTCTTGAGCTGCAGGCGCTTCCACTGTGGCAGCTGCTTGAAGGCCTCCTGGGTCATCTTGAACACGCTGCTGAACTCATCAGCAGTAAGGTACTCCTCCTGAGCACAGCAGCAGCACCAACAGCATAAGACACACCACTCTGTTCAGCACACCCAGCAAAACCCCACACACATTGCGGACTTGACTCGGCATATGCTGGCATGCCCTTTCTTGCAGTCGCTGTCTCACACCAACAAATGGCCAACAAAGCACCCCACCCCACACACACTTCCAACATGGCAGAGCGCCTCCTGCCCCGCCCCCACCAACACACTGCTTGTCCTTCCCGTGTCAACACACAATGCGGCAATGCGGGGGATGCACACTTGTTTGACAGCAAATACGATGATGTTGTGGCTTTGCACTGATCCGCCTGTTGAATGCAAAGCACACCAGCAAGGTAATATGAAACTGTTGATGTCGACACACACCAGGTTCTGCATAAGCATTCTGTCTGTACCCGCACACTGCTCACCTGTGTGGCATGAGGTGCAGGCAGCCGCTGTACTCGCTGGCTGCCCTGGATGCCGCCTTCTCTGTGTCCCCGTCAGCCTTGTTGACAGCCACCACATCAGCCACCTCCATGATACCACGCTTGATCATCTGCAGGTCATCGCCACCCTGGTGACGACACACCCCGCAGCACAGCACAGCGGGGAAGGTCACAGCAAAGCAAACGTTGGCCGACCGGGGAAGGAGTGGCGCCCCACTCAACATCCCCACACCCACAATCCCAGACGCACATACCAACATCACACTCAGTGTGCAGTGCAGTGCATTGCAGTGCAGTGCAATGCAGTGTAGGGCTGGGAGCAGCAGAACATCGGCCTAACTATCAACACGTGCGCATAGCTTTGGCCCCTGCATGCAAGCAAGCAGTTCTGTCTCTGTCTCTGTCTGAGCCACTGTCCCTGTGCCTTGTCCATCACGATAAGCCGTGATGTGACATTCCTACGAAACAGCCACAACAGCAAGCAGCCCCCCAACCCCCCTGTGCCTGTGGCTGCTGGCTCACCACGGGCGGCATGACCAGCATCATGCAGTCCACCAGGTCAGCCACAGCCACCTCACTCTGCCCCACACCCACAGTCTCAACCAGGATGCGGTCATAGCCAGCAGCCTCACAGATCAGCATGGCATCAAACGTGGCCCGAGACACACCACCTGCAAGCAACAGCAGCAGCAGCAGCAGCAGGTGCACATATAACAGAATGTACCATGCTGGGTGAGAATCTGGTGTGCTGGCATGCCATGTACAGCTCAACGAGGGCAGCAGCAGTGCAGCACACACAACCCTCACCTCCAACATGCACACACACAGCCCGCACCAGCCCATGGCGTGCTCCGCAAGCTCACTCCACCTTATTTCTACACCCCCTCCTAGGTGCTGCCACCCCTGTCCCCACCCCCTGCTGTTGCTGGTATGCTGGGCCAGGCAGCACAGTGGCCTCACCCAGTGTCCCTCGTGCAGGCGAGGGCCTGACGTACGCATTGGGGTGTGAGCTGAGGCGGGACATGCGGGTCTTGTCCCCCAGGATGGCCCCCCCAGACTCCATACTGGACGGGTCCACTGCCAGCACAGCCACCCTGCTGCCTTGGTCTGCCAGGTAGCAGCCCCAGGTCTCAATCAGGGACGACTTGCCAGCACCTGGGGGGCCGGACAAGCCGATGCGCAGCGCAACACTGCTGCTGCTGCTGCTGCTGCTGTTGGAGTCTGGATGCTGCTGAGCAGGTGGAGTGCTGGCTTGGGAACCTGGCTGTGCTGGCTGTGCTGGGCTAGGGTCCTGTTGGCCTTGCTGTTGCTGCTGTTGCTGCTGCTGCTGAGGCTGCTGCGCATGCTGCTGCTGTGCGTCGGCATTGTCGTCTATGAGCTTGCGCAGCAGTGCAGCAGCCTGCAGGGCGTGGTCTGGTCGTGTGCTCTCACACAGTGTGAGGCTGCGGCTGATTGACAGCCTGTCACCTGCCCTTATACCCTGGACGAGGCCCTCCACAAAACCGCTGCTGTTGATGGACTGCAGGTACTGCCGCAGGTGCCGTGCTGCCAGCTGCCGGCCCTGCTGCTGCTGCTTGCTGAATGCAGCAGGCGGCCGTGTGGGTGTGCCTGCAGCCACAGGCGCCTGCTTCACTAGCGGCTTTCTCGCCTGCTGCTTCATCGCTTGCTGCTGTGTGGTCTGCTGTGTTGTCTGCTGGCCATTGAGGGGCCTGTGCTGACTGTTGTGTGGGGTTGGGGCAGGCGCTGCATCCTGTTGTGCTGTGGCAGTACTCGTGATCCCTGCCACATGCATGTGATGGGGCCAGAGGCTGCTGGGGTACTGGGGGCTGGTCCTACCTATGTGCCAAAGATTTTGCCAGCTAGGATTGGCAGCATGATGCCTGGGGCTGTGACTTGGGCGCATGCTTCCAGCTGCGGCAGGTTTGCTGAAGCCTGTCACGTGCTGCTGCATATATTGCTGCACGACCTGCTGCTGCTGCTGCTGCTGCTGCTGGTGGTGGTGGTGGGGTCCATTTGGCATCATCGTCACGATTTTCTGTCCCCTGCTGCATTGCTTTTGGTTGAGTGCAGGTGTGGGGTGCTGGTGTAGCAGCTGCTGAGGGCCATGATCTGATAAGACGCAAGCATGTAGATGCTGCAAGCTTGCTAGAAGCTCCCGCAGACCTTGGGAGGGCTGCTGGTGCTGCAGCAACTGACTACCCAGCATGCTTGGCACACATGTACACGTGTCAAAGTCCGTGTGCGGCGCTCAAGAATGCTGATATGAAAGATTCAGTGCTCAAGAACACGACAGGCTTGGCCCGGCTACGCAATACGCGGTTGACGAACACAGGTCTTTGGACAACCTGGATCAGCTCACTCTTTTTGCCCGGGCACCCTGTCTGGCGTACTTGTGATGCCCGCGGAGCCCGTGACACACACATCGCATACACTCGTTCGATTTTACACCCAAACCGCCCTGTATACAGCGTTCGTGGAGCAACAGTACCCCTGACAGCAGCACAAGGGCCAACGGCAGCATAGAACGTGCTCACGTGTAACAAACACACTCCCATAGGCAACTGTCTGCATTTGCTGCAGAGCCATCCAGATAGTCAGACGTCAGCAGCGTGTCTGTGCTTTGAAAAGATATTGGTGCGGATCTTAATAGCCTGCAGGTGTGTTGCAGCAATTCCACAGCAGCAGTGCTGCAACCATGGCGCAGCGTGTGGCACCTGTGCCAGCTCTACCAGACCAGCGGTTCACAGGGGCAGATGGGGAGTTTGCAGCCCTCAACAAGCAGCTGCGGGCGTGCTATGTGTGCAAACTTGTGAAGACAGGACCACAGGTAGGGCGCAGCATGGGCGTGGTCTTGTCAGACAGCCTGTACTGGAGTCGGCACAGCTTGAAACATCATATGCCTTGGTTGCATGCAGTTCCTGGACTCAGGGTGCGAAAACTGCCGCTGGATGGCTGAGGAGATTGAGCACTCAAACCTGGATGAGTTCACCACCAGCAATTTCAGCGGGTGAGTTGCAGTGGGGTGTGTTACGAAGACCAAATGCTGAAATGGCGTGGGCATTTTGCAGGGATGTGTTGAGCTGAATGCTTTGAACTGTGACAGTGCGCTTCACCATCATCAACCAGCAGGCATAGGGCAACCTGGGTGAGGTGTTGCTACGCCTACGCTGCTGCCACAACTACATATGGCAAGGCATGGCAAATTCTCCTGTCTCTGGGCTTTGTGGACCCCCTTTGTGTTCTGACTCCTTGTTGCTCTTGGCATGTGCAACAGGATGATGACTGTCATGGACCCCAAAGCCAGCTGGGTGGCAAAGTGGACCCACACAAGTGAGCAGCAGCCGACTGCTACAGGATAGAACTGTGCTGTTGCTGCTGTGATAAGCCTGAGCGCTGGGGGCATTCCATGCACCAGCAGCAGCAGCTTGCCGCCACATGACCAGTTGAGAGTGCGTTATCATCGGACCATCAGTGTGCTGTCAATAGAGCCATGCTCAAGGTATCCTTGGTGTGCTGTGTGTCGTCTGTGTGTGCAGCGAAAGCAGTGCCTGGCTGCTATGCACTCAGCCTCAATGAGGAAGCACCCAGGGCATTGCAGGTGGGTCTTGCTGCTGTTGCTCCAGTTGTTTCCGACGGGCAGACGTTCGGCTGATGAGCAGTGGTGGAGCAGTGATGTACATGAGCAGCAGTGGGAGGCTGTGTGTGTTGGGCATGGAAGGTATTGCCGAGGAGTGCATGTGGGATGCTGCTAGACTATGCTCGACAACAAGATGGACATGCCGTGACGCCCTGTCTCTGCATCTGCATGAAGAGCATGTGAGATCGGATGCTGCCTCATGTGTGACTGCGATTGTGCAGCAGCAGCGGCTCCTGACTTGCTGACTGATATGTACCTGCATGCGCGTGTACCCTGCTGTACCCTGCAGGAAAAGATGGAGGGCAGGGGCATCAGGTTCCGGTAGCACTTGAGACGTGTCGACTGGTTGGGTTTGCTGTACAGTATGTGTCATTTTTGCGTCCTGTATTGGCTCGTGGGCTGTCTCTCATACCTGACCTGGGTGCTGGGTTGCCTAGCACCACCTTTCTGCGTCTCAACTGTTGGCGCCCCTAGCAACCCTAGGTTACACACTGCAGTGGTCCCAGATTTGGGGTGCCCATGTCACGCATTGTTGCCAGTATGGCTGTGTGTTGTGTGCAGTTGGCATGCCTCTGCTTCTACAAGCTGAGGAGGCTCAGTTGACTTTGCGTCAGCTAGGGCCGACTCAAGTGGCGTGCTGGTGTGCCCTCTTAGCACTGCCTGTGTAGTAAACTGCCACTGCCAGTTGGCAGGAGGGCTGTGCCCATGCATGTGGCCTAGACAGCAGTGAATGTAACAAAGCCAGAGCCACAATCGAGGCAGCAAGCTGATACCCTGCTTGTACAATGCACGACACACGCGCATGGCGTGCGTTGATGTTGGGTGCAGCAGCAAACTGCTGGACAGGTTGATCAATGCCTATGAAGCAGCCACACAGCGCATCAACAGTCTCAATGCAGATGCTGTTGGGCAGACAGCCTTTGGGCATTGCCAAGCACAGGCGCCCATGGATGGGCAGCTACAACTGTGCGCCACACAGCAGTTGAAGGGCAGAGCCTCATCACCCCGCAACACTGTCCGCTGGCAGCAGGCACACAGTTTGAGCCACACAGCCTGACATGCCGACAGCGCCCAGACAGCAGGCCAACAATGTACTAATGTACACAGTTTGAGTTCAGCGTTTGCGCAACATGCCCAGGGGCCTAGCTCCCAGGGCCTGACAGTGTGGCTGTGGCCAGGTCTGTGACCTTTGGGTAGGCTGCCTTCTCATCCAGCTGCTGCTGCGCCCACAGCATCATCTTGAGCAGCAGCACCAGCCGCGGCTCCTTCTCCTGGCCCTGGCTGCTGAGGATGGCTGCGTTGAGCTCACTGGCTGTCTTCTGCCGCTGTGCTACGTCCATGAGGTCACCCACTGGGCTGGACTTGGCATCCTCAAAGGCAAGCAGGGCCACAGTGCGCTCTGCAGGACCAGTGAGGGCGCACAAGCGCGCACAACCACAGCACAACAGGTCGGTGTGAAGCATTGACAGCGCCAATAACCAAACAGCACTGCAAGCAGATTCCCCCGTGCCATCCCAGCCCCTTCCTGTTCCTGCTCCCACAAGACGCGGCAGAGGGTCAGACCCACCATCTGTGCCTGCCGCCGCTGTTCCCCATCACCAGCATCAGCACAAGAGGCACGCATTTCAAGTATGGAAGTGGTGTTCATCACACACGAAGTGCAGGTGTGCAATTTCAAAGTTGAAGGCCAGTACACCCCATCCCAGCAGCTGAGCCCAGTTGACCCACCCAGCTCCTCCAAGAAGGCCTCATTCTCCTCCCCATGTGGTGCCAGGTACTCCTGGGCAAAGGCCAGGGCTTCGCTGGTGTTGCCGCTGCGTATCAACTCAATCAGGCGCTGCTGCTGCAGGTGGAAGAACAGCGCATGCTGCTCCTCCAGGATCTGCAAGGGTGCAGGGTGCATACAGAGTTGGCCCAGCTCAGTACACCACACCGCACCAGGCAAGGTTGATGTTGATGACACAATGCTGCTGCATGGCTACAAGTTGGCCGGTACACCCCACCCCACCACCCTGGGGGCCGATGCTGTCACTCAGGGAACAGCATGACGCAACCGACACCAAGCAACCACTGCGTTGTCATATAATGGTGCATCATTCCACCCCGCCACCCTGAGCCCCGTATCCTGGTGGCCGCTTGCTGAACCCTTGCTGAAGCCTTGCTGAAGCCTTGCTGTGCACCTCACCTCAGGGTTGAGGTCATTGACTTTATCGATGGCCTCCTCCACCTGACCTGCCTGCACTGCCTTCCTAATCTCCATGCGGTCCAGGATTGTGGACAGCTGCACACCTGGGGCTGTGCCAGACTCTGACTCAAACATACGAGCAGCATCAACGTAGCCCTGCACAGCACACACGCAGCAACGATCACAACAGGACCCAGTCACGACAGGCATCTCAGCAGCACACCTGCATGACGCCTCTGCAGGGGCAGATCTGTCTATGGAGTGGTCTGTAGAGCAGATGCTGCGTGAATCTGCAGCAGATATCAGTACTCATATGTTGCAACAAGCCCTTGCTGGGCAGCAGGACATCAGCTGCCCGCATGCCTGCTCCAGAGTCCATGCCCTGGCTCACCTCTGTGACTAGGAAGTTCATCACCAGCCTGTTCATGTCATCCTTTGACACCTTGACAGCTGCCAGCTTAGCCTCCCATGCCTCAGCAGAGATGGTCTTCTTAGAGGCTATGGGAGGCATGCTTGCCAGACTCTACTATACACCACGGGGGATTTTCCAGAACAGGATCACCCTGCTGTTGGGTGTAGTGAAAAAACACGATGCATGGTTTGATCCTCTGCAGCCCTTCTGCTGCACGTGACTTGTGGCAGTAGCTCACCGCTGGTTGGAACAGGTTGCCTTGCTGAAATACAAACCTGAACACAGAGGTGGGTGGAGTCAGCAGCAGATCAGACGTGTCTGGTGGATGGGGACGAGGCTGCAGCCCGAGAGGAAGTTAGTTGCGATTAAACCAGTAACATTGTTCGGGAAACAATGTGCTGACCAGACAGTCCCTCAAGCCGTGCTGGCAGTTGAACGGACGGGCAACAGCCTATTCGCGATTGCTGGTATGCAATGAAGACTAAGGACCCACGCGTCCAACTGCAACTGAATTGCTGCAATCTGACGATTCGTTGTGCATGCCTGCCTTATCGCCGGTGCTCTGAATAGCTTGCTGTACGGCAGCAGCTCCAACAGAAAGGTGAGAGCCCCCCTGACTGTTGCTGCAACATTGCTAACCCCTGCCATGCTGGAATCTGTCGCTAAACTTCATATCCAGTGCAATTGTGGCATGCACACAGTTTGGGAGGGCAAGATCACCCCAGCAGTTCACACACCCCTACTTCGGTGGGCTGTCCCTTTGCACTGCCATCTGCTGCAGGAAAACAAACATGGCAGCCACCATGCAGCACAGAATGCAGTCAAATGCTTTTCATAGCAGCACAAGGCAGCAGCTCACCCCGATCAGCAGCAGGTTCCCCAAGACACCTGCAGCAGCACCAGCTGTGAGGCAGCAGCAACAGCAGCATTATGCGGTGTTGCAGCCACTGCAAGCTCTGGCCACCAGCCTCAGGCAGCCACCTACCACCCCCGTGCAGCAACTGCAGCAGCAGCGCTCGTGGCAGCAGCACCCGCAGCAGCAGCACAGGCAGCAGCAGCGTGTGCTGTTGGTGTTCGCTGTGCCAGCTGAAGCTGCCGCTGGTGCTGATGGTGAGGATGTTTTTGACCCCAACATCCCTGCAGTGGACCAGGACTTCGACCTGCTGGGTGCAGAGGTACGTGTGGGGTATCAAAAGAACATGGGGTCCCTTTCTCGATCACGTGTTGAGAGGTCTGGCTTTTGGGCTTACAGCAGCTGTGAGTGTGTGGTGTGTGGTGGTGGCATGTTGCTGCAAACCTTGCTGCCAGGGTGCTTGGTGGGATACTGCCAGCAGCACAC
The DNA here is from genome assembly GCA_004335735.1 of Chlorella sp. KRBP. Lineage (NCBI taxonomy): Eukaryota > Viridiplantae > Chlorophyta > Trebouxiophyceae > Chlorellales > Chlorellaceae > Chlorella > Chlorella sp. KRBP. Next base: position 21,318 of record QAXK01005286.1, read on the forward strand.
AGCTGACGTGCAACACCACAATGTTGGAACACAGTCACCTGCAATGGACCCACTGTGTGACATCCCTATTGTGTGACATCATCCTGGCATGTGCTGCAGGTGAAGCGGCTGCAGGAGGAGTTGGGTGAGGAGCTGAAGGGCTGCAGCATCTACCTCATCGGCATGATGGGCAGCGGCAAGAGCACCACGGGCAAAATGCTCGCCAACACACTCAAGTGAGTCAGGCTGCTGCTGCCAGGGTGTTGACATTACTCTATCTGGGAGGTCAGGACTGCGGCCACAACCCAGATAGCAGCAAAGGTGGCATGCAAGCAGTAGCCTGGCAGCCTTTGGGGACGTGCGTGCTGGAGGGTACTTGGGTCTGCTGCCCCGGCCTGCCTGGTGGATGCAGTGTCTGGAGTGTTCACATGGAAGTTGTGGCTCAAGCTCTCACATGTTTCACGTGCTGCACGTGCCGCACCCATGTGCCTGCAGGTACGCCTTCTTTGACACCGACAATGTGATTGAGCGGGCACACCCTGGCGAGACGGTGTCAGACATCTTCAAGAAGTACGGGGAGGATTACTTCAGGCAGTGCGAGGAGCAGGTGGGCGCACCAGGGGGGTCAGACGGGTGCTGTGGTGATGGGTGTGTGGTTTTGGTGGGTTTTCAGTGGGGGTCCTCTGACTGTGCTGGCACTGGGTGTACAGGGGCAGGCTTTGGCTAGATTGAGATGCACAGGGGCAGCTGGCAGGGGTTGTGTCAAGACCACCAGTCGCATCGTGGCAGTGGTCCAAGCTCGCAATTCTACATCTGACACTGCCCTCCTTGGACCTCCAATAAGAGTCCATGTCCCGGGACCTCCAGTCACACGCTGACCATCTGACGCATGGACTGCTTCTTGGCTGCTGTGCCTGCAGGTACTGAAAGAGTTGGCCCCCTACAAGAGCCTGGTGGTGGCCACTGGTGGTGGTGCAGTCACACGGCCCAAGAACTGGAGCTACATGCACAACGGCATCGTGGCCTGGCTCAAGGGGGAGCCCAGCCTGCTGGCGCGCAGGGTGGTGGCCGAGGGCATTGAGAAGCGACCACTGCTGTTTGGAGAGGGTGTCTCAGGTGTGCTCAGGGGTTTGTGCCACAGTGGGAAGTGGCCAGGCAGGGCATGCCACAGCTGTGCAGCTGCAGAGTGACAGGCAGCATGTCAGCATGTCGCCTGAGGGCTGCGATTGGGGCTTTTAGCAGCACATCCCTATCAGGCCGGGCTGTATCACGTTTGTTTGGGATGGGCAGCGCCATTTGTACTGGCAAAGCATGTCGTGTTGCCCGCAGTGGCAGGGCTTCGCGACTGACATGCCCCCTGCTTGTTGCTGCTGCGCACCGCCCCTACACACACCCCTCCCTCCACCCCTTCAGAGGGTGAGGCGTATGACATCAGCCTGACCAAGCTCAACAGCCTGCTGGAGGCTCGCACCAAGTACTATGAGAATGCGGATGTGGTGATTGACCTCGAGGGCTACGGCAAGGATGAGGAAGCAGGCGCACCCACTGCAGGTGTGTGGCGACACAGAGAGCGTGTGTGGTGTGATTGAACGTGTGGCGCCAGGGGTGGTATTGGGGGTTGAGCGGAGGGGATAGAGAGAATGTTGTGAAACCAGGTTGCAGGCTTGGTTGGTCACAGGAGACTGCTGGCAAGCGGGTGATTCAGGCCATGCCGACACATGGACCATGCTATCTGCTGAGATGATGAGAGAAGCCGTGCATCAAGGACAGGGCCCTTGCACAGCACAGCTGCCAATGGCATCAAGTCGGGCCTCCGTCTGTATCTGAAACTGGAGTGTGACCACTCCACAGTTCACTTGCCAAGACGCCGTCCCACACATGTGTCTTGTGTCCCTGTGTCCCTGTGTTTGCAGTTGTGATGCATCGGTTGATGGATGCAGTCGCGCAGAAGATCCAGAGCACCAAGGAGGAGAGGGAGGCGCGCAGGCAGTTCACCATTGAGCGAGCAGGGGAGGTGCCAACCATGCGCAAGCAGGCCAGCCCTGCCCAGCAGCAGCCTGCAGAAGAGTGACTGCGCTGTCGTTGGGGGAAGTTGCTACCGCTGCCAGCGTTGGAATCTGGCATGGACTGTGGGTTTGTGCAGTTGTTTTGATGGCAGGTCCCAGTAATGCTCAGCAGCGCTGCTGAGC
>QAXK01005294.1:0-13152 GCA_004335735.1 Chlorella sp. KRBP
GCTGTCACTACTTGCGTTGCCCGTTGTTGACTTGCGTTGCGCACCATCCGCTTGCTGAAGCCACTTGCCATCCAAAAGGGTCCGAAACGTGCAAGCGTCAGAACCGCGAGAGGTCAATGCCGCCATCAATCTGTTCCTGCTTGCTGAAGGGCGACGACCGCAGCGGCGCTGGCGGCTCCGGCGGTGGAGGCTCCAGGTAGCTGTCTGTTGCTGACACCAGCGTCTCGGTAGGCACACTCCCCAGCAGGTCACTGCTGCTACCGCCTGCGCTGCTGCCGTTGCTGCTGCTGGCCGATGATAAGGTGGTGCTGCTGGTGCCGCTGGCGCGCTTGCCCTGCTGCTCCGCCCGCACAAAGGCGGCGCGCACCTCGTCCGGCTTGCTGGTGATGCCCACTTTTGGCAGCTGGGGCCCAGCGGCCTCAGCGGCGGCGCGGCGGCGCGCCTCCTCCTCCGGGTCATCCTTGACAGAGTCCGGGAAGAAGAGCCACTGCACCGTCAGCCCTGCATACAGTGTATGCGTAAACAAGTAACGTACGAACCGTTGGCGCCAGGCGTAGTCTGCGTGGCAACACCTCGCGCCGGCTTGCGTGCTGCACACTGAGCGCTGAACAGCACTCACCGAGCAAGCCCACGGAGTTGGCGGCGAAGATAAAGGTGGCGAGCCAGCTGAGCCCCAGCAGGATGGTGCGCACCGTCACGCTGATGTTGCGTGCCTGCGTGCGCGTGCACACACAGTCTCCTGGCGTGAGCTGTGCACTCTGGTGTACTGTCATGGAGCAGTCAGTGCCTGCTGCCGCTAGTCTGTTGGTCCTCACCGTGTACGCGTCAGGCAGGTCCGTGGCGTCCAGCACACCCTGCATCTTGGAGCTGAACACGTACAGTCCAGCGGACAGCAGACCCGCCTGCGCCGCGCCCCTGCATCAGCCACGTTGGGTGTGCACGAGCATGGATGCACAGTGTCATGCTGCTGCTCCCACTCTCTGCCCTGCACGCTGCACCCGGCGTGCTGCTGCTGCCTGTACTCACAGGAAGGCGTCCAGCGGCCCGCTTCTCCTGCTGGGGTCGATGCTGGCATTGAGCCTCACCCTCATCTGCACCGTGGGGCGAGCAGTGTATGGCCATCTCTGGTGAACTTTGTTTGGGGAAGGGCAGAGCCCTCCAAGAAATAGTTATCAGGGGCCGAGTGTACCGTTAGCACGGGTCGCTCTAGTAAAAGGCGAGGGCGACATTCGAGATGAATCTGCCATCGGCACAGCCCATGCCAGATGGGGAGGAAGGCGAGGTGCACCCTCCACCCAGGCCAGGCCACCCAACCGTGGGGCCGATGGTGGGTGGGCACATTGGGCCCATGCGCCTGCCCCTGCCCCATCTGCCGCCCTGGGGCTCCCCAGCTGCAATCCTGCTCATGCTGAAGCTGCTGCACTGGCGCTCTGCTCCTGAGCCTTGCGCGATGGACCGCATCCTGACCTGCTCGAAGATGGAGGGCGGCTCCTGCGCCACGCCTTCGCCAGCAGCGCCCGATGGATTGGAGCCAGCGATCCTCTGCGTGTGGCAAAGGCGTGTGTGCGTGGACTGTGGCCAATGGGCGCCGCACGGGGAGGCTCAGCAGTCTCGCCCTGCGGGCGCCTCACCTGTTCCCTGGCGCGCTTGGCCCGGCGCGTGAGCACGCGGAACAGGAAGATGCCGACCAGCAGCACGTACGCCACGCCCGCAAGGTCCTTGAAGAACGCCTCGCCGCCCGCCGGGTTGTACATGGCTGCGTCGTCAGCCCAGGCCGGCATCGGCCACATCACGAGCGCCAGAGGCATGCCCATCAGCCACTGCTCGGCGCTGTCATCAAGCCGCTGCGCGGAGGGCTCTGCTTCGACTGCTGGACGTGCTCCAGAGGCAGGCCCATCGGAAAGAGCAGGAGAGCCGCAGCTGCCCCGTCTGCTGTAGCGGCATGGCTGCCGGGACGCTGCTGTGCACCGGCCGGTGCGCTGTGGGCGCCCCCACGGCGAGGGGGTGACGTGCCTTTCGCCGCCACGCCCGCTGCATCCGGCGCTCTGTCCGCTGCTGGCGCGCAGGCTGGTAGCCATTGCTGCCTGGTGTGCTCTGGGTGTCTGGTGTTGTGAGTTTGCACGAGTGAACGCGTGATGGTCCACCTCCATCGGGTCATGTATCACTTGCGGGCCATGAGCTTCTCTGGGTTGGCCTCCAGCGGCCTGGGCGCCGGCAGCCGCCTATACACGTTGCGCCACGTCCGGCCAGACGCCCTCGCCACCTTCTGCCCCTCCTCGCTGGCCTGAGCACAGCGCACACAACTTGAAGCGGCTGCATGTCATGTCTCGCATGTGCAGTGCAAGTGCCCACCGCCGCAAGACCCCTACCTGAGTGAGCAGCTGCGCCGCGGGGTCCTTGTCCAGCTCCTCATCGCTGATGCGCTCAAACATGGGGTGACCGTCCAGCTTGGCCTTCTGCGGGGTGTCGCAACACACGGCACCAACACGAGTGCTGACGTGGGCTGGCGGCACTGTGCAGCCCTACATGCTGCCATTGAACACATCTGTCCTGCTACGCTCGTCACAGCGGGCTCACCATCCATGTGCCGAGCTCCTCCACGTCCGTGATGGTGTAGAGCCAGCCGCCGGGTGCCAGGAGGTAGGCGTACTCGCTCAGCAGGGTGGTGTGGACGATGCGCCGCCGGTGGTTGGACGCCTTGAAGTGAGGGTCCTGCACACGGCACACCATACACAGCAACGCAGGGGACCAGGCAGGCGGCCGTCATGCTGAGCAGCCCCACGAGTGATGAGCGGCTGCTGCCAAAAGCAAAGTCAGTCACCGCTACCAAATGCACGTCCGCACCGGGAAGAGGAAGAACATCTTGGTGAGCTGTCCTTTGCCAAAGTAGTTTGGCAGGTACTTCATGGCGTTGGTGCGCACGCAAGAGCAGTTGCCGTACTGCCCGGGGAACTCCAGCCGCAGCGACGCTGCAAGTGTGTACAAACAGGCCAATGCTAGGCGCCGTGCCTCACATGCAGTGCCGGATAATCTCACCCTAACGATGCATCCGGTAACGCCGGCAAGTGCGTGTGTCCCCCGCATCATGTACACTCACTGATGCGCTCCTTGACGTACTCTGCCACCTTGGACCTCAGCTCCATGCCCACCATGAGGGTGTCAGGGTACAGGGGAGATAGCCTGCAGCAACGTGCACGCAGGTGCAGCAGCGGTCCCGCCTGGGTGCCTGCGGCACGCCTCTGCGCCAATACGTCATGACCCAGTCTGAGCACGTCCAAGACACCCCTGTGTCCCTGACGCACTTGATAAGCAGTCCGCCAAAGCCGCAGCCAATGTCTGCAAACCGCACGAGCGGCCGTTCGCTGCTGGTGGCGCTGCTGGCCGCCCCGCCGCTGCCTCCTGCTTCAGCTGGCTCTTGCTGTTGCTGCTGCTGCTGCTGGCCGCTGAAGAAAGATGGGTATAAGCTCGCCCTGCGCAGCACCACAGCAGCAGCAGCACCACGACGTGTGTGCCTGCGACTCTGGAGTGCCTTGCGTGCCGCGGCGTGGCACCTGCTGCTCACCAGTCCACCGACTCTGGGTTCTCAGGCACGTCAAACGTCTGGTCGCTCAGTGGGTTGCTGTGCGCCCGTGCACGGTACATCTTCTTGCGTGGCAGCTTGCTCTGCGGGGCAGCGGCCATGGCGCAGACGCGCCCGCACAGGCAGTCACAGGTGACCGGCGCCGTCGCCTGCCACAACGATCCCGGCCATGCTGGCGTTGCGTTTTCCCTGGGTACGCTGTGCATCAGCGCACCCGCACGCACCATGCCATCGGCCAGCGGCGGCGGCACGTGGTTGGGAGGCTTGGGCGCGCGTGGAGCCATGCTGCTCGTGCTTGTGATGGTGCTGGACCGGTAATCAGCCCTTTCTGCTGCTGCTGGATGCTGCTGCTGCCGTCCCAGCGACCTTTAGCATGAGGGCGGCTGCGCGCGCATCCTCGCTCTTTGGGCCTGCGATGGCGTCTGCCACGATGATGCGGCCGTCCGGACTCACGCGGCGAGCGGCGTTCTCTCCCGCCAGCACCTCCTGGCACGGATCAGTCCCTTGCGTCTGCGCTCCCTCCACTCGGCAAGAGCACAGGCGTGGCGCGTCAGTGCGGGCGTCAGCATCGCCCTCATCCAGCCAGGAATACAAGAGGTGAGCTGGGAGCAGTGGGTGAGGCAGCACGATCCTATGCTGCGTCCATCGCCACCATCGCCTTGGCAACGCAGGGCAGCGGCCAAGCTGTTTGTGGACACGTTCGTCAAGGACGGCCAGGTGCTGGGCCTGGGCACCGGCGAGCTCTGCAGCCTGGTGGTCGAGGAGGTGGCGCGGCGCTGCATCCTCAAGCAGCTCACCGGCGTGCAGGGCGTGCCGACGTCTGACGCTGCAGCCACGGAGGCTGCCTTCCAAGGCCTGCCGCTTCACCCTGAGGCCACGGCACAGACGCACGTGGACCTGGCGTTCGACCAGGCCGATCAGGTGGACGTGCAGGCGTCCGCATGCCTCCTGGGAGGTGAGCTGCAGCGCTTCACAATGGGCTGTGCACATATTCTCGACCGCGCTGTAGGACGCCCGGGGAGAGGCGTACTGGTGCATTTGCTCGTGCCCACGCAGTGCCGGGTGAGCCTCAGCAGCCGCAGCTGCTGCGGGCGCTGGTCATGGCGCAGCAAAAGGCCAGCAAGTTCGTAGTGCTGGTCGACGGGCAGAACGTAAGCGTGGGAGACTGGGAGCTGCTGGGTGACACAGGAACGACACACCAGTGGCATGCCTTGCATCCCAGCAGCCCCACTTTTTTGGCTCAGCAGCAGCAAGAGCCCCAGCCCCAGCCTGTACTGGACTCCGGGTCCCTTGGGCAAGCGCTCATGCTTCAAAGGGGATGGCGTGTGCTTGCAGGTGGTGGAGCGCCTGCACGGCACCCTGCCTGTGCTCATTGACGCCGAGACCTGGGAGGAGACTGCCGAGCAGGTGGACGACGTGGTGATTGGGGACGCCGAGGTGTGGCGGCGCGCGGTGCCCGGCTCCACCAACATCAACCCCAGGGGAGGAGACACGCCCTACGTCACCGAGGAAGGGGTGAGCGCGCTGCGCACTGTTGGAAACCAACAGCTCACACAGTGTGTGCCCAACTCCAACTCAGACATCATCCGGCGGCCAATTGCGCCGGTTTGGTTGCGTGCGAGCCGGAGGATGAACAGCGCCTCGTGCCTTCCTTGATCCTGCTGTGTGCGTTGTGTGCCTGCGTGCATGCGCGCACGTGTACAGCACAACATCCTGGATCTGCGGTACGAGGGCAAGTTCCGGCTGTTTGGCGAGATCACCTCCTACTCTGAGCTGGAGGACGCCATCATGGACGTGGAGGGCGTGATTGCAACAGGCATGCTGCTGCGCACCGCCTGCGCGGCCGTGGTGGCGGCGCCGCCGACGAGCACGGGGGGCGGGCCAAAGGTCATTGAGCTGCAGGTGGACCCGGCACACGCGGCGCTGGCCGCAAAGCAGCAGGAGTAGTAACTGAATGGATCCGGATCAGCAGGACTGCCTGACTTGACGCTCTGATGTTGCGGACTTCAAGGTGCGGAACGTGACCCTGCGCTACACCGTCTGCACGCGCTTGATTTTCGACTTGCAAATCTCCGCCGGCATGGCGAGGACTGCCGCGACGCATCTGCGCATGTGGGAAGCACAGACGAGCTACACAAGAGCTCCACAAGAAAACAAGCAAGCAAACGGGCCCTCCGCCTGAGGGTCAAGGCCCCCCAAAGAGGCCCGCGCCCGCCGCCCCACCTGCCGGTGGCATCACCACCAGCAGGTTGAGCTTGTCCGACGTGCAATAGACTGGGTGCAGCGGCGCCTCGAGCGGCAAGCAGCCCATCTCCACCAGCAGCTGCAGCTGAGGGCCCAGGCTCTGCCACGCCGCCTGCTGCGCCTCCCCCGCCAACTGCGCGTCCCCGTGCTGCTGCTGCTGCTGCTGCTGGTACTGCTGCTGGGCGTCTGCTTGGTAGTGGTGGTGGTGGAAAGCGTCGCCGAGAACGTCGTGCTGCGTCGTGTGCTGCAAGCTGCCCTGCGGCGTGATGGTGGTGGTGGTCGCAGCGCTGACCGCTGCCGTCGTGGGGCCCACCAGCTGCGCCATGTGGACAGGCGCCGCTCGCACCTCCTGCACCTCCAGCTGATACAGCCCCGGCTGGTTGCACAGCACCTGCAGCTGCGCTACAAACGGCTGGCCCGGAAGCACCACCGCCTGCGCCTGCTGAAGCGCACCCACCACCACCACGCCCTCGTCCTGCTGCTGCGCTGCGTTCGCCGACGCTGACGCTAGCTGCCGGCTCCGTTGCAGCGACGACCACCCTAGCACACGCTCGCCCGCCGCACCAGACGTCTCATTGCCTACTGATGCCATGACCTGCTGGGCAGCATGCGCCCAGCCGTGCAAGCCCGCTGCCGCCCCGCCACCGCGCGCAAACGACACTCCCTCTTCCACCCCCGCCGGCGCACCACCACCTCCACCGCCGCGTGCCCCGCCCACCTGCACAGCTCCGCCGCCCTCCGCGCCCCCTCTCCCGCCCGCACCACCACCCGCGCCAGCGGTGACAAGCCCAGGTGGCCCGCTCGCAGCGCACGTGACCCGCACGCTGTACTGCACCAGCACCGGCGCGTGCGCCCACCTGCTCACCAGCGCCAGGCGCAGGTCGACCACGCAGCCGGCATGCAGCTGCAGGCCCCACAGCTCCCCCACGGATGGGTTACCCACCAGCCCTCCCATGTCCAACACCTGATGGGACAGGTCTTTGAGCCGTAGTGGCCTTGAGGAAAGGTCGCTGGATGAGGGAGGGGCTTGGAGGAGCAGGCGGGAAGGGGCGGTGGTGGTGCTGCTTGGGGCCAGGAGGGAGGGCTGGGCGGCGGCGCCAAAGAGGGAGGAAGATGGGTCGCGTACGAAAGCCGAGGAGGCGTTCAGTTGGGAGAGGGTGGGGGCGGCGGGGGCGGTGGTGCTGGCGCTGGGGGTGGGTTGGGAGGGGGAGGGAGGGGAGGGGGTGGCGGGGAGGAGGACTTCGAGGTGGAAGTGGAGGGGGCTGGGGAGGATGGAGGCGGCGCAGGAGGGGGGCAGGCCCTGCGCGGGAAGCAACATGAAGCGGTGCAATGACTCAAGCTTGCGCATCATCACTACAAGAACCAGGCGATGACTGCCAAGAGCAGACCCAGAGTAGCGACCTGTGCCCACCACTCACGTATGCCGCGTCCATGGACGCCAGCCGCACAATCCCATGCGGACTCTGGTGGTGGTGCTGCAGCCCCTGCCCCTGCCGCCCCTGCAGCAGCCCGCCCCGTCCGTCCCCCCCGCCTCCAACCGCCCCTCCACCACTCCTCGGCCCTGTCGAAGCCCGCCCCAAAGAGGGCGACGACGCCAGCGCACTCCCTGGCGCACCAGCACCGTCGACGACGCCACCGCCGCTACCGAGGAGGCTGGAGCAGAAGCCGCCGTCCGCGCTGACGCTCCCGCCGTTGTCGGCGCCTGGGGCGCTGATGAGTTCGTAGCACAGCGCCCAGCGGGTGACCAGGTGCTCGGCTGCTGCCACGCGGTCCACTTCTGAGGGGAGTGCGGACGCCTGCTGGTGCCCACCTGCACACATCATGAGCATCATCATCACCGCACCCACCACCAGCACTGTCGTCACCTTGTGCTGTACATGGGGCCGATGATCGGCAGCAGCCAGTGATGCTACACATGCCGATGATTGGCACAGGATGGTGCCAATCATTGAATGGCGATAGAGCACGCAGCCTCGCACAGCTGCCCCTTAACTGAGGCACCAGGAATAAACAGATGTAAAATGATCTACAGAAGCGCACCCACCTGGCCCTGATGTCATCCGCACCAGCCTGCCACCCGCTGGCGACGCCATGACGTGCGCACCACCTCCAGACGCCCACGCGCCGCCACCCGACGCGCCACCGCCGCCGCCACCACCACCGCCACCAGCCCAAAGGTCCTCCAGCAATGTCGCCGACTGCAGGTGCGCCCACAGAAGCACACTCCCCCGCGGCTGCAGCACCTCCTGCTGCCCGCCCACCGCCGCCGCTGCCGCCGCAGCCCCACCACCGCCCTCCCCGCCTCCATGCCCCGGCTGCCCTAGCCAAACCCTAAAATAACGGTCGCTCTCGTTGAACACCACCAGGCTCATGATGCAGTCGTGCGCCAGCGCCGCGCGCCGCCGACAGCTCAGCTCGCCCGCCAACTGACTCCCAACCGCCGTCCTGAACGAGCTCCGCCCCGCCCCACCCACCCCATCCGCTAAAACCACCCCACCCGCACCTCCACCTCCACCCGCACCACCCGCCCGGGCCTGCTGACGCCCAGCACTCACAGCGCTCACAGCTCCGGGCCCCTGCATGAGGCTCTGAGACCGCGTCACGCCCAGCGCGGCCGCACTGGCATTACCGCTCCCCGTGCTCGGCTGCAGCGCCAGGAACGACGGCCGTGAAAACACCTCGTCGTTGCCCAGCATCAGCCCGCTGCTGCTGGGGCCGCCGGCAGTGCTGCCCGGCAGCCCATGCAGGGTGACGCGAGATGAGGGTCCAGAGTTAGGGTCTGGCGGCGGGTCGTCGGCCCAGAGGTCCACTTCGTGCTGGGTGCCGGCGAGGGCGGCGTCGATGTCAGCGGTCAGGTCCAGGGAGCGGCGTAAAGGGCCCTGCGTGTGTGTGTCTCGATATCATCATCATCATCGTCAGTGCATGGCGTTCACGATGGTGTTGCTTTTTACATTTGTGTTTGTGTAGCTTGCAAACGGGGCTTCAGGCCGCATCAACTAAGGCAGCACGGATCAGCAGCGAGGGAAGAGCCCAGGCCAGAGCGTGCAGAGCGTGGGCGGCGGACGAGGGGCGTGCGGCACCTGGTTAGGAGAGCGTTGCAGGTCGGGCTTGTGTGCTAAAGCCTACCAGCATACCATCAGCCATCAGCCTACCAGCATACCATCGCTGACCCACGCTTGCACAGCTGCACCAAAAGGAAACGAAAGCAGGGGCTTGCCTCCCGTGGGCAAGCGCACACACTGACCACACACACACCTGCCCATGCTGCATGCGACTTGTGGTATTGATATTGGTATCTGCTTGACAGCATGGCTGCCACCAGATGTTAAGCTCACAACACACACCTTGACGCCCGACCGCTGCGCCTGGCTCGCCGTGTGGCTCAGCTTGCGCGACGTCGACAAGTCCAGCGCCGCCACGCGGCTGTTGCTGCCGCCCGCCGCAGCTGCCGCCGCCGCCGCCCTCCCCCCTACCGTGCCAGCGCCCCCGCCTGTACCACCACCACCACCTCCACCACCACCAGCAGCAGTACTAGTGCCGATGATGCCGCCGCTGCTGCCTGGGCGCGCTTGCGCTTGCGCGTGCACGGCGAGCAGCGCGTGGTTGCGGTGGGCGCTGGCGGCGAGCCGTGGCCCCACGCCGGCGGCGGCACCGGCCACGGTGGCGAGGAAGCTCAGGTGGGCTGTGCTGACGAGGTGCATGGCCTGCGGTTTGGAGAAAAAGTGAACAGCAAAGGCGAGCATGAGGTCGGCGCAGCCTTACACTAGCACACTGTCAGTGTGTTGAGACGAAAGCAAGTTGTGCGTCTGCGGTTCCCAGTGTGTGCAGGGCGAGGTAGACAGAGGTGCTGGCTGCAGAGGAGGAGATGTGTGAGTGATGAGTGAGGCGGGGCTGGGCGACAAGAGAGCGAGAACCGTGGCGGGCGGCCTCACCTGGTCCATGGAGGTTTGCATGGGCAGCTGGCCCGCTGGGTGCCTCTGCAGGTTGACGTGCGGGCGCGTGCAGCGCTGCCCGTCCTTGAGCGGGGCGAAGTAGTCGTAGAACGACAGGTGGCTCACCTGCAGCAAGCCCACGGGGTGACCACAGCGCCTGCAGTGAGTGAGCTGGTGCTTGCACCTGAGTTTTTGGCGCCTCGGTGGGCGTATCAGATATCCCGCACTGCTCACATCAAACGAGCACGCATGCAAGGGGAGCGGGGTGCGCTGTCACGTGTGCTGCCTCGTCCCCAAACGCTTGCCGAGCACAAAGTGACGGCCAAAACGGGCGGGAGACGTGCGACACACTGCAACTGCTTGCCTGCAGCGCGGCCTGCGCGCGGAACGGCACGGAAAGCGCCAGCTTGCGGCCCAGCACCTGCTCCGCCCCGCCCCCACCGCCGCCACCAGAGGTGACTTGCACACCGCTGCTCTCTGCGGTGGCAATCCTGGCGCCATGGCCGCTGCTGCTGTACGTCACGCGGATCTGCAGGCAGCCAGGAGGAGCCAGGTGGCAGGTGGCAGGAAGACACGGTTGTAGCATCAAGCTGCAGGTGCGGAGCGCAAGGAGCCGACCATGTGGTGCTTTGCCCGCTCAACCCTGCCCAAGCCCCATCCCACGCATGCAGCACATGCATACCTCTAGGAGGTCTTCTATGAGCGCGGCCTTCTTCTGCAGGCGGCCCACGTGCACCAGCACCGGCAACGCGACGCTGCGCAGGGCATTGCAGCGCAACGGCGGGCTGTTGTGGGCGCTTTTTGCATGTGCCACGCTTGCACACGCTGCCACCAGCCGCCACAGGTCACCCGCCGTGAGGAGCAGCACGACCCCTTTCTGAACGGCAAAGTGGCTCAGCGAGTGCAAGCATGCTGGAGCAGGCAGGTTGTGAATTGATGGGGAAGAGTGTGGGCACATCACGCTCGGTATTTACTGCTGCCTGCTGCCTCTCGCTCGCCTGGTGCCTACCTCTCCCCTAGCTCCCATCTCTTGCAAGTGCCCACCGCTGCTCACCTCTTGCCTGGTGCCAGCGGCAGGCTGCTGGCCAGGTCAGCGTCCAACACCTCGAGGTGCGGCCCGATCAGCGTGCCTTGCATGTGCGAAGTGCCCAGCGGCTTGAGCGGTACGCCCTGCATGGAGGTATAGGGTATGAAGCATGCATGGGGGCACAGGGTATGCCATGGGCTGTGCGGCGCCTTAAACGCACATCCCGGATCCCCCCCACGCGCACCACATCCTGCCTACTGCTCCTGAACGGATGCCGCACGACCATGCTACCCACGAACTTGTTTCCAACATTGGCGTGTGACACCTCCTGTCCTGCAGCACCACGGCACCTGCCGTGAACGCCATGCTGCTGCTGCTGAAATCTTGCCTACCAGACTGTCTCCTGCCTGCCTGCTAGGCAAAACAAAGACGGCTGCTTAACTGGAACCCAGATGCCTGAGCTGAGAGCCATCATAGTGTGACAGGTGCCCTCACACATGCATATGTATTCTGCGCAACGGCAATCTTGCGGCCAAGGCAATGCCAACGTGGCGCCCCGCAACGCACCTTGCCGTTCACCACGTTGATAGCCAGGTGCGTGATGGGTGCCTGGTTGCTGCTGGCGTTGGCCACCACCAGGCGCCACGTGGACACCTGGCCCTCCCACACCTGCACCGGCCCCTGCTGCAGCACCAGCCGCCCGCCAGCGCCACCGCCGCCGCCACCACCACCACCAACCTGGGCGGGGGCCAGGTCGTCCTCACCTGCATGAGGCACGCCGCACGGTGCGCACACACAAGCTCACAGGTAAGCACATGCAAGCATCCTTGCATTCGCTAGCATCATGACACCTGTTGTGAACGCCATGCGAATGATGACAACGACGACGACGATGATGATGATGATGAGAGTCACTATCGCACGCATGCACGCATGGCGGGAGCACTGGGCAGTGAGCGGCGTGCCGCAAACACGCCCCAAACGGCACCTCCCCAAGTGATGCTGTAAGCCACGCAGTGCTCCCAGGGGCAGGTGGCGATAGTTAAGGTGGCAGTATATGTGTGCATTGAGCTTTACATCTGGCACAGGCATGTCTGGAAAGCAGATACCAAACCCTCTCAAAGCCCCCGACGACTCACTGGGTGCAGTGACCGGCACCTCCGGCCCATGCAGCGTCGCCCTAACCAGCGGCAACGCCGGCAACGCCCGCATGGACGCCGTCACAGGGCTTGGCAAAGCCCTCGCCGCGTCCCGCCCTCGCCCCGGCGGCAACTCGGGCAGCCCCTGCCTCCCCGCCTGCACCATCGCCGCCATCGCCACCCCACCCGCCACACCGCCCCCCGCTCCACCCGCCACCGCCGCGGCGCCCGCTTGCTGCTGCTGCTGCGCGGATGCCGCTGCTGTCGCGGAAGGGCCCGCGAGCAGAGGCTGCACCCAGCTCGCACCAGCGAGTGATGCCCGCACCGCAACCACCGTGTAGGTGCCGGGGAGCTGCGGCTGGCCGCTCAGGAGTAGCCGCGCCGGTTTGCTCTTTGGTGCCAGCATTACCGACGTCATGCTCGCTACAAACGCCTGCTGCTGCTGCTGCTGGCCTGGGCCCGTGAGCGGGGGCACCAGAGCCATATCAGGCGACACCGGCCCGCCTGCCCCGTCAGGCAACGCGCTGGCTGCCCCCGCCGCGCTGGCGGTGTTTCCGAGGCTCGCAACGCGACCGAACGCGGATGCTTGCGCCGCGCTGCTGCTGCTGCTGTTGGCGGTGGCGTTGGTGGTGGTGGTCATGGCGCCGCTGCCGTGCGGTGGGTGGGTGGAGGGTCCGGGTAATGTGGTGGAGGAGGTGGTGGAAGGGCGGGAGGGGTCGGGATTGAGTGTGCCGGACGTGACGCCAGAGAGGAGGGAGGTGGAGGAGGTGCTGGTTGTGGTGGCGGGTGCGGGTGTGAAGGTGACGACGGCGTGCACCTTGTCCAGGCGCAGCGGGACAGCCAGAGGATTGGTCAGGGTTACCTCGATGCTGCACTCCTCGCCACACACCTGCACGCCAAGGCGGCACACACACCACACCGACAGAAAAGTGAATGTGGGAGCCAGCGCCACACACCTGCACGCCAAGGCGGCACACACGACACAAACACGTGAATTCAGAGTGTGAGCCAGGGTTACACGATTAAAAAGGCAGGCGGTTGTGGCCGGCGACGTAGCGTTGAGATAGAGCACAGGGGTGAATGTGCGAGCCAGGGTACTGACTGCTACACGATTTCAAGAAGCAGGCGGAAAGTGTGGCGGAATCGTTGCGTTGAGACGGAGCACAGGGCAGTGGCAGCATATGCCACATAGCCTGGAGCAAAGGGCAGTGGCAGCATATGCCACATAGC
>QAXK01005319.1:0-18853 GCA_004335735.1 Chlorella sp. KRBP
CGACAACTGGGACCCCAGCGCCGACGGCAGGTAGCCCTTCTTGCTGCAGCACGGCCTGGCTTCTAGCATCAGGCTCGTGATGAGCCCAGTGCTGACTGGCTGTTCCCTGCACGCTGCTTGATACTGTTTGGTGCAGGTTCCAGTCCCTGATGCAGAGCAGCAACGTGGTGGCCATCTTCTGCGGCCACATCCACAACAGCTACGGCAACGTGGGCTACGTCGCCAACGTGCCCGTCTTCCGCTCAGGCTCTGCCGAGTTCTACACCTCGCTGGTCGTGGACTTTGCAGAGACGGCCATCCGCGTGCAGGTCTTCAACTCCTCCACCGGGGAGGTGCTCTACTACCAATCCGTGGACGTCTCTTCACGTGAGTGCCTGACAGCTGCCGACCAGGGCTGCTAGCACGTGAGTGCTTTGATGTCCCGCTCCTCTTTGTGGTCACTGACTGCTGCCCGCCGCGCTCACACGCACGCGCAGTGCCGTGCACGCAAGCCAAGGCCCAGCAGCTGCCCGTGCCTGCCGCCTGCCCGCCAAACTGGACTCAGGACGGTAGCACCTGCCGCGCGCCGTGCCTGCCTGACTTTTCGCTCTCCAACGGTGTCTGCTCGCGCACGGGCTGCGGCCTCTGGGCGGAGCAGTCTGGGGCCATCTGCTACAAGTGCGTGCGGTCGCGTCGCCCAGCCTTGACTTGATGCAGGGCAGCCATCGGCGCGTGCATCCTGCACCAACGGCGCCCTTACCACGCCTGCGTGCGTGCCCTGTGCCCCGCAGGAAGTGCCCCGCTGACTACCCTCACAGCTGGGGCCCCACGTGCTTTGCCAGCTGCCCTGACGGCACCACCGACGTGGGCGCCGTGTGCAACTCCAACGGCTGCCCGGCGGGCCAGGAGGAGCAGGCTGGGCTGTGCTATCCTTACTGCAGGGCAGGGTACACCGGCACTGGGCCAATCTGCTGGCAGATATGCCCATATGGCTACACCGGTGCGTGCCCGCACGGGGTCGGGGACGAGGACGTGGATCAGTCCATCTGCTGCGATGGCGCGACTGACTATCTGCGTGCTTAGCCTCGTTGCTGCCCTCTGCAGAGGAAGGCCTGCACTGCACCATGGGCAGCAGGAGTTTCTTCAAGGACTACTACATCCGTGGGGTGGGAACGCCTGCGCCTGCAACCGTTTCGCACGCCAGCATAGCACGCGCCGGGGTGCCCACCACCGCGCAGTACAACCAGGACTCCTACCGGCTACCACCGCAGCTGCCGCTGCTGACCGGTACGGAGCAGAGCCGTCCCACCACCACCCCCAGCCCGCCGGCGTCGCAGACACGTCCCACCGACAGCCCCCCGCCTCCCAGCGTGCCGTCCCTTCCTCCACGTTACCGATTCTTCCGGCCGACGCGGGTGGTGGGCTGAGCAGCTCCTTACTTGGCCTTGAGCTCCATCACTCACGATTCACATTGGCTGCTGATTCTTGGCTCCCAGTTAGGCGCGCGGCGGTCACACGTGTGTGTGCGCCAGGCCCGTGACCGCAACGCGCAACGCGGCTGCAGTGCCAGGGCCAGAAGTGTGGTTCCCAGTGGCTTGCAAATGTCGCCATCCCTTGCTCCTGGTGCCTTTGCTCCTCGTCCTGGTCCTGTTCCTGCGCATGCTAGACCGCGGAGCGATCCAGCGCGAACGAATCCCGCACGAAGCGCGAGCAGGCGAGCGAGCGAACGGTCCGCATGCGGGGAATGCACCGCGTGCGCCACCACCAGCGCAGCGGGCCGCCTGCGCACGCTGGATCCTCGGCCGCCATCGTGTGCGCTCGCCACCTCCCCGCAGCAGCCCAGCGTGCCAGCAGCACCGTCGTGGCGCATGCAGCAGGCGTGGCGGCGTCCCCCAGCAACAGCAGCAAGATGGTGCAAGTCGATCCCACAGTGAACCCGCTGGTCGCCTCCGTGAAGCCTTCCAAGACGATGGCGCTGACGGACCTGGCCACCTCGATGCGCGAGCAGGGCGTGGATGTGAGTGCTGCACCATGCACCATGGCCTTCATCAGTGGCTGCAGCTGCAGCCCGGCCCTGGTGCGACCCGACCACACTGCACACACGCACCCGGGTGGGGCCGCGTGCGCAGGTCATTGGCCTGGCAGCTGGGGAGCCTGACTTTGACACTCCGGCCGAGATCGTGGCAGCAGGCATTGAGGCGCTGCAGCAGGGCATCACCCGCTACACGCCCAACACGGGCACCACCGCGCTGCGCAAGGCCATCTGCAAGAAGCTCCTGGGTGAGGCCTTGGCAGGACAAGGGCTGCCCTGCGCCGTGGGGCCTGGAGGCAAGCGCAGCGCAGCAGGCAGCTGCAACATTTCAATGGATCCAGCTGGAACCGCACTGCTTGTCCGCAGACGACAATGGCCTGACGTACAGCCCGAACGAGGTGGTGCTGAGCAATGGCGCCAAGCAGTCCATCTGGCAGGCGGTGCTGGCCACCTGCGCGCCAGGCGACGAGGTGAGCTGCCGCCTTGCTGCCGCCTTGCTGCGCCCGCGTTACTTGCTGTTTGTCAGGAGGGCACCCAATGGAGCTGCAGGCGGCTGCTTGAAGATCAACAGCTTGATGATCAACAGGATGCAATCACCAGGGAGCCCATGAGCTGCTCCCGTTGCACCACTGCCACTGCCACCAGCGCCAGCACTCCCACCATCACCATCATCACCATCACCAGCAGCAGCACTACCAGCATGGCCACGTCATGAGATCATAGCAACTGACCCCCCTGCCCACACCCCACCCGCTCACGACTTGAGGGCGGAAGCAGGTGCACGTGCCAGCGCGCATGCATGTCCCCATGTGGTGGCACGCCGTGCAGGTCATCATTCCTGCGCCGTACTGGGTGAGCTACACAGAGATGGCCACGCTGGCCGGCGCACGGCCCGTGGTCATCAGCACCACGCCAGAGGAGGGCTTTGTGCTGACAGCGGACAAGCTGCGCGCGCACCTCACGCCAAAGTCACGGCTGCTCATCCTGTGCACGCCCTCCAACCCCACAGGGGCCGTCTACACAAAGTGAGCAGGCGCAGCGGCAACGCGCCCAGGCTGCACCCTAACAGAGCTGCATGGGCCAGGGCTTGACGGGGTGGCACTTCCGCACGGCTCGCATGGTATCATGTGTGGGGGCTCGTTTGCTCGTTATACAGCAAGCAGCACAGGACTCCACGCATCAGCATCAGCCCTGGACTGCCTAGCAGCAACAGGCTCGCCCTGCACCCCTGAGCTGAGGCACTCCGAGTGGGCCACCAGGCACACCACCAGGAGGCGTGTGGTGGTGTGCTGTGTTGCGCAGGGCCCAGCTGGAGGCCATTGCGGACGTGGTGCGGGACCACCCGCGCCTGCTGGTGCTCAGCGATGAGATCTACGAGTACATCATCTACAAGTGAGTAAAGCAGTCAAGGTCAGGTCTGGTTGGCTGTCGGTTTGGTTTAGGTCTGTTTGGATACCTGACTCTCAGGGGTGCTCTCAGGGGAGCAATGGGAAGGCCGCCTTGGTGACGCCTTGGCGTGAGCTGGTGTTGATCTCGGTACGACAGTTCGACAGCTTTGCAGTGGGGAAGCAATGCCGCCTGCACAATGCAGATTGTGGGGTTGTGTGTGACGTGGGAGGCACTGGCAGCCTTACGTCCACACGTGCTGGCCACCGCTTTACACACTGTCCGCCCACGCGTGCCGCGCTGCAGGCCGGCGGTGCACTATTCGTTCGCGGCCCTGCCCGGCATGTGGGACCGCACGCTGACAGTCAACGGCTTCTCCAAGGCGTATGCCATGACAGGTGAGGCGGTGAGGCACGCACACGGACAGCACCAACCAACAGCAACAACGGCAGCAGCGCGTTGTGTTGCTGTTGGGGGGGGGGGGCACTAGGCCCCTCACGACCCAGCATCGTGATGAGGACAAGGCGAGGGCCCTGCTGCGCCTGAAGGAGCGGCCCCTGACTGACCCCGACATACTGTGTATGGTGAGCTTTACATCTGGTACAGCCATGTCTGGCAAGCAGATACGCGTGGTTGTCCTGGTGTGTGCAGGGTGGCGGCTAGGTTACCTTGCCGGTCCCAAGCACTTTGCCGCCGCCGCCGCAATCATCCAGAGCCAGAGCACCAGCGGCGCAAGCAGCATCGCGCAGCACGCGGCGCTGGCGGCCCTGGCGCTGGGCCCGGAGGGAGGGGAGCCCGTCAGGGCCATGGTCAGGGCGTTCAAGGAGAGGAGGGTGAGTGAGGCGGCGTGCAGTGCCGGGGCGCTGCGGTGGGCGGCGCGCACATGCCATGTCCAGCCCCATTGCGCACGCGTAAGTCGTCACGTGCCTGGGACTGCCTGGAGCCAGGGCGTATCAAAGCTTGCGTCATTCCACACCCAAAGTGGGAGGCGTACATTTGGGGAGCACCTGGCAATCATCAACTTGACAGAGCATGGTTGCTGTGCCCGTGCACAACTGTGGCCGCAGGACATGATTGTGGGCAAGCTGCGCGCCATCCCCGGCGTGAAGCTGGCGGCACCAGAGGGGGCCTTCTACGTGCTGCCAGAGATGAGCGCATTCTTTGGACCAGGTGCGCTGGCAACCGACAGCTGGGCAGTTGCAAGGACCCGCCATCCATCGCGTCACATTCAGCGTCATGTGGGCTTTGTGGCCAGCGCGGCAAGGTGCAATGCCCACTGCAACCATGCTGCCACTGCATGTGTGCGGCGCTCACATTCTATCCTATATACCCACCTGCGCAGGAGCGGAGGCGGTGGGCTGGGGGCCGGTCCCCGACTCTGACGCCTTCTGCCGCTACCTCATTGAGGTGGCCAACGTGAGTGCTGCAGAGACCCTCCCAGCAAGCAGCCATGGCATGACGGCTGCACACGCACGGCTGAGCATTTGCCTTGCCGGGGACGGCTGCGCCTGCTGAGATGTCAAGCTCAACGCAACGCACACGGTCGCTGACAAATGGCTTGTGTGCTGGCGGCACCCAACCGACCGCAGGTGGCGGTGGTGCCGGGCGATGCCTTTGGTGCCGACGCCTGCATACGCATTTCGTACGCTGCGTCCATGGAGACGCTGACCAAGGCCATGGACAGGATAGTGGCGGCGCTGGACACGAGCAAGTACAAGCGCGCCACACCACAGTGACGCTGCCCGCACCAGGGCGTGTAGGAGCCTCGGGCGTTCATGTGACAAGCTTGCGTGCGTATGTGTGCGTAGCAGGGGCGTGCGCTCTGCCGCGCCACAAAGTTTTGGACGTTTGCATTTGTGCGGATCGCATTCATGCTGCGGTGTGTGCTGAGGGAGTGCACGCGTTGTGATGGGCATGCCAAACGGATGATGTCCCCCAGTGTCTTTGCCTGCTTGCTGCTACATGCAACGACAGCTCTGACATCGATCACTGTGTGCTCAGAGGCTCTTCGCTTGCATAGTGGCTCTGGCCACACATCCTGCAGGTGATCAAGGTGACATGCAGCTCCACAAGGTCGAGACAAGCCTTCACCCCAAGCCAGTGGGCGGGATGTAGCGTATCCGCTCGCCCTTGCGCCGCTCCTGCGGCGGCGGCGGCAGCTCCTTGGGCGGCTCGGGCGAGCCTCGCCTCATCTGCTGCCCGAACAAGTCGTCCGACAGCCTCGCCACCTCGAGGCGCTGCTTGACCGAACTGTGCGCCATCTCCAGGTCCTCGAAGCGCCGACGGTGCGCCTCGCACTCCGCCAGCATGCGCGTCAGTTCGGCGATGCGCTGCTGCGCCTCCAGCAGCGCTTGCTGCAGCCTGCGCAGTCCAGGCAGAGAGGACGGTAGCGGGGTGAGAGCCGGGCGCGGGAGCAGGCTGCACGGGCCGCACGCGTCGCAGCGGTCGGCGCGCACCTGATGACTTCGTCCCGTGAGTCGCGCTTGTCCTCCAGAGCCGCCTGCGCCTCGGCGAGCTGCTTGCGCAGCGAGCTCAACTCCACCTCCAACGCGGCGCGCGCGGCAGCTGCGGCGGCCAGCGCCTCGTCCCGCGCCACGACCTGCGCTCGGATGTTGCTGACCTCTGCGCGCGAACGAGGCACGCAAACGAAGCGCACCAGGTTCAATCGCACGCGCGGGCTGGCACGACTGGGACATGAGTTGGATGAACGACCGATCCCAGCTGCTATCACTGCACGCAGTGCCAGACCACACCCTTACCCGCGAGGAGCTTCTCATAGTCAGACGACGCCTGCTTGAGCGCGCCTTCCAAAAGCGCCATCCGCTTGGCCGCGCCGATCTGCCCGCCCTTGTTGCCGCCCGCCCCTTCTCGCCGGTCCCCAGCGCCTCCCGCCGTCCCCCCAGATATCGCTGCCTGCGCGCCCTTGTCCACGCCGTCCAGCATCAGCCGCCCGCTGCCCCCGCCGTCGCCGCCGAGGGTGTCGCTGGCCGCGCCGCCGTCCGACCCTACTGCCGCATCGGCCGCAGGCGCCGCGGTGTTGGTCGCCGCGTCGTGCGACGAGTCCACCTGGCCGTCCTGTGAGGTGGAGACGTCGCGCGGATGCTGCTGCTGGTCGTCCGGCCGTGCGCGTTGTTGATCCAAAGGCGCAAGCTGCGGCGCGACTTGCGGCTGGCTGCGCATGGCCACAAGGTCGCCTTGGAGCGCCTCGCACTCGTGGCGCGCAGCCTCGAGCTCCGCACGGAGTGCTTCGAGCTCGCGCTGAGCCGCACGCAGTGCCAACTGCGGATGGCAAGCGGTGACGGCGTTCGAGCCTTTGAGCTGACCATGGCCAGCCCAAGCGACGGACGTGCAACAAGGCAACCCACACACCACCAGCCAGGGACAGTGCCTGCGCCGGCTTGCACGCATCACCTACTCACCTGAGTGGTGTATCTGTCCTCGCTGACGTTGGCCACCTCCTGCTGCGTGTTGTTGAGCTCGTCGCGCGTGTTGGACAGCTCCGCCTCGGCCTGCGCCCGCCCCGACGTCTCCTTGTCAAGGTCACTCCTGCACAGGATCGCAGCGTCGCCGTCACCGCACAGCACCTCAGTTTGTGGGCCACATGGCCAGCGGTCTAGCGAGTATGGCTGCACCTGGTGGCAGGAGAGGTAAGCATGACAGGTACAAGGTGCCTCACTTGAGCGCTTGCAGCATGTCGCGCAGCTCCTTGCACTGTCCGTCCAGGCGCCCAGAGGCCTCTTCCAGCTCACGGTTGCGTGACGTTAGCTCCGTCACCTGGGAGCGAGCCACGCGAGCAGAGACAGCCACCGCATCACACACGTCGTGTTGGCACGTTGCCTGCTGTGCCCTACATCCGACGCTACCAGGGTGCCAGCGGAACTCCACCTTTAGTCTCCCACCTGTTGCTGCAGGAAGGCGCGCTCCTCGTCCTGCATGCTCGGCCCAGGCGACGCCGAGCGGTTGACCGTCGCGTCAGGCGTGGGCGGCGCAGAAGGCAAGGCAGGGGGCGCTGCGCCCACGGCTCCCTCATGCTGCTGTTGCTGCTGGGGCCACGAGCCCATGGGTCCCATGGTGGGGGGCGGTGACGAGCTACTGGTGCCTGGTACGTTGACAATGATGTTGGGGGAGATGGGCGGCATGGTGAGCTGTGGTGCGGGGGCCTGGCGGGGCTGGGCCTCCAGGTCGCTGACGCGGGACTTGAGGCGGTTAAGGTCCTGTTTGGGGTGGGGATGGGGATGGCGGGCAAGGCAAAGGCAAGGAGCGCGTCAGCAACTGCTGGGGCAGGAATGGTGAATCTTGCGCAGGCGTGGTGGCGAACGAAGGTGCAGGTCCGTAGCTCACCTCCTCGAGGCGTTCCTTGCTGCGCTCGATGGTCTCCAGCGCGCGCTGCAGCGCGTCTCGCTCGCCCTTGAGCGCCGCTGCCGTCATCTCCGCGTCCCGAAGCCGCTGCTCCAGTTCGCGGTTGCGCGACTCAGCGTCACGAGCGCGTTGCTCGAGGTCGAGGATCTTTGCGTCCGCGTCATGCAACCGCTGTTCCAAGTCGCGCAGGCGGAGCTCGGCGTCGTGCAGCTTGCGCTCCAGCTCTGCGCACGCAAGGTCGGGGGCAAGCATGCCTTGAGCCGTGAAACGAGGCGCGCGGGGAGCGCAGAGGCCCGGGCGCAGAGACCGAGCCGACCACACTCACCTTCGCTCTTGCGCCGTGCTTCCTGCCCTTGCCGGGTGGCCTCGTCGAGCTGGCGGTTGAGGTCCTCGACCGCAACCTGCGCGCGTGTCGAGCGCCGGCAAATCGTGGTCTGACTCGACGCCGCAGCAATCGAAAAGCGGCCACTCGCTCGTCAGAGGCGGCACGCACCTTGAGCAGCGCTCGTTCCTTCTCCAGCGCACTCTTCTCGCCCTCTAGCGTCGCCTTGGTAGCCTCGAGCTCCGCCCGCTCCTTCTCGAGCCTGGCCTTGTCCTGCTCGAGCCGTGCCTTGTCCTGCTCAAGACTGGCCTTGTCCTGCTCGAGCCGTGCTTTGTCCTGCTCCAGCTGTCGTTTGGCGGCCTCAAGTGCGGCCATGGCCTCCTCCAGCTGTCGCTTGGCCGCCTCTAGCGCCGCGTTGCTGTCCTTGGCGGTGCCCAGCTCGCCCGCGAGCGCGTCCTTCTCCTGCTGCAGGCGCTCGCGCTCGCGCTCCAGCTCAGCCTTGGCCGCCTGCGGTCGACAAGCAGCGCGGTACAGATCGAGCTCGTCAAGCAAGGCTCAGGCCTCCACAAGCTGGCGCCTGCTGGCAGCCCAGGGTGCTAGTCACCTCTATTTGCTCCATGAGCTCCTTCAGCCTTTGGGCAGCAGCCGCCGCCTCTGCTTCGAGCTTGTCCTTGGCCGCCTGCTGGCGCACAGCACGAGGAACACTCACCACCAGGTCGACTAGGCTGCGGCCCCGTGCGACGCGCAAGCGATCTGTGCTCCGCAGCGAAAACAGCACGCTGCAGGGAAGGGCGTACCCACCTGCTGGTCGGCGAGGCTCGCCTGCAGCGCTGCCTTCTCCGCCTCTAGCGCCCGCTGCGCCTCCTCCAGCGCCGCCTTGGCCCGCAGCAGCTCCTCCCGCTCCGCCGACAGGTCCTCGTGCGCATCCTTGAGCTTCGCGTGGTCGTCAGCTAGCCCGTCGTGCGCGCTCTTCAGGTTGTCGAGGTCTCCGGCGAGCCCGTCGTGTGCGTTCTTGAGCGCGTCGTGGTCGTTGCCGAGCTTGCTGTGGTCATCCGCGAGCAGCGCGTGCGCGTCCTTTAGCTTGGCAAGCTCGTCCGCAAGGCCACCGTTCGAGTCCTTGAGCTTGGCCAGCTCGGCCTCCAGCGCCTCCTTGGCGGTGCGCAGCGCCGCCAACTCGGCGGCCAGGGCGGCGTTCTGCTTGCCGAGGTCGCCGTGCGCTTCCTTGGCGCTGGCGAGGTCGCTGGCCAGGCCATCGCGCTCGCCTTGCAGCCCGTCCGCTCTGCGAGTGCGGGCAAGCGCGCAAGGCACGGGGTCAGGTGATGGTGCGCCCCGCCAGGACCAGCCAGCAGTGAGGACGTGGACACGAGAGCTCACCTTGCGCTGGCAGACTGCAGGTCCTTTTGGAGCCCAGAGTGAGCATCGTTCAGGTCCTTGTGCTTGCCCTGTGGTCAGCAAGGTTGCGTGACGGCGGTGTTGGCGTGATGGCGCAGCATGCAGCAACGTGCTGGCCGTGCACACTGGTCACAGGTGACAGGGGGAAGGCAGGTCGGCAAGCAGTAGCCCAGCACAAAGCATGCAGTCACCACCCTCACATTGAGCGCGTCGTGAGCCGCCTTGAGTGCTGCCAGCTCAGCCAGCGCTGCCTTGAGCTGGGCGTCCGAGTCGCCCCCCGCTGCCTTGGCGTTGGCAAGGTCCGCCGCCAAGCCATCCCTGTCCTTGTTGGCCTGTAAAGGACAGGAGGAGCAAGCCGCCCAGGGCCACTCAGGTACATTCATGATTGGTTGGCGGCAGACAGACCTTCCTCAGCCAGCTCTCGTGGTAGCGGCACTGACTCTCAGGTGAGCAACACTTGTGGGTGAGCAAGGCGCCGGCGCCAAGCGCGTGCGAGGGCCGCACCTGGTCCAGTGCGTCCTGCAGCGCCTTGGTCTGCGCGTCCTTGTCAGACCCGGCGTTGCGCAGCTTCTCCGCAGCTTCCCTCTCCGCCTTGAGCGCCGCCCTGCGCTTGCACGGCATCACGCCCACACCACGCCAAACGCCAAGGGTCACGCCCTCCCCCTCAACCAGCAAGCACCCTCCGCTGCCACCTCTTGCACCGTGCCTGCCACGCAATTAGCCATGCAAGCAGCGTGCAAGGTACTGCTCACTCGAGCGCGGCGATCTTGGCCCTGAGGTCGGCCAGGTCAGCGTCTGCCTTGCTCAGAGCACTGCCAGAGTCGCCCAACGAGTTGCGCGCGTCGGCCAGCGCCTTCTTGGTCGCTTCAAGCTCAGCCTGCACGCACGCACCACAAGGCACAAACCGGCGCTTGCATGCATGCACTCATGTAGCACAGAATCATGCGGTTTGGCAGGATGAGGGACAGGTCAGGCTCAGGGCGCGCACACCAACAGCATCTGCGTACACCTGGACTGTGCAAGGGCATCGCGCGCCGCACGCACCTCTGCCGCTGACAGCTTGTCGCCCTTGTCCCCCAGCTCCTTCTCCGTGCTGCCCAGCTTGCCCTCGGTGGCCCCCAGCCGGTCGGCCAGCTGCGCCCGCTCCTTCTCCAGTGCCTCACGGGACGACTTGAGACCCTCCAGGCCCTCCTTGAGCTGCAGCGGACACAGCAGCACCAGCACCACAGTCAGCACCGTCACCGCCACCACAATACTGCAGTGAGGAGGCCAGCAGCTGGCTGGGGCACGTGGCCTGCGGCATGCGAGGCCATGTTTTGCATGCAGTTCTGCGGCCCACACGCAACAGCATAGGCGTTTGTGCGGGTGGGACGGCACTTGAGTCACACCTTGTTGAGTTCCTGCTGCAGTGCGTCGCGCTCGGCCGCCAGCCTGGCTGCGTCGTCCCCCGCCGCGCTCTTGAGAGAGTCCTCACGGTTCTTGGCAGCGCTGCACTCACAGGGCGGGGCACAGGACTTTTGTCCTTGGCTCGCGTGCCTGAGCGCTGCGAGACATGTGATACGCCCGGCAGTTGGGCTCCAGCTGCAACGAGGCGCCCAAACTGATGCAGATATCAACACACAGGGCGCCACCCTCAGCTCCACACGTGCCTAGCCTGCTGCCGGCTCTCATGCTGCTAACGCCGAGGGCACTCGTCTCCTGGCCCCAAAACTGGCCAGCAGGTGAGAGCAATCAAGACCGTGATTGCTCTCAGCAGCACAGGCGATGCACCACTCACTCAATCTCGGCCTGTGCCTTGTCCAGGTCGGCCTTGGTCTGCTTGAGAGAGTCGTCCAGCGCCTTGCGTGCAGCCTCAAGGTCAGCCAACTGCTTGCGCAGGGCAGCCAGCTCATCCTCCTGCAGGCGGCACGCGCAGGTTAGGGCTTGCGTTAGGGTCAGGGCGGGGAAGCAACGTATGTACTCTCGGAAGGCAAGCAAGCTGGGCACCCTACTGCAGCATGGCGCCCCTCGCATGCAGCCTTGGCCCGTGCGCACCAGGGCCTTTTTGGCGGCGCTGAGGTCGTCCTTGTCCTTGGCCAGCCCGTCACGCTCCTTGGTGAGCTCGGCCTGCGCCTGCTCAAGGGCCCTGCGCACGCACAGCCCATGGCATGTAGCGCCCTGCCGCATCATGGCTCCCATGCCAGCTAGTGTAGCCTGTCCTGGCCCAACCACACAATCAGGCGAACTGTTGTGGACCAGAAGGCAGGCCAGTCACTCTGGCGCCGAGTGGCACGGGCTACCATGCGCTGCCTCAAGGTCACTCACGCAATCTTGGCGAGCAGGTCGGCAATCTGCTTGCCGGTCGCGTCCTTGTCCCCCGAGGCGGCCTGCTGCGCCTGCTCCAGAGCCGCCTGCAGGCACACAGTGCACACATGAGTTCACCCAGGTTGCGCCGTGCTGGCCGCGGCTCTGCTGGCGTGCCTGGGTGAGGGAAAGGGAAGCCCTGCTCCCTGCTACACGCCCGCGCCAGGCTGCCTCTTTGCCAGTCCCATGTCTGCCCTATCCCTGTCAGTGCCAGGCTGCCCTCATGTCTGCTCTACCTGCATCAATGCCATGCACCTTTTGGTCGGCCAGTTGTTTCTCCAGCTCGGCCAGCTTCCGGGCAAGTTCCGCCTTGGCCGCCTCGGCCTTGGCCTCGTTGTCGCGCATCTGCATGTCCTTGGAGTGAGCGTCGCCCTTCTCCTGCGGGTCACACGCGTGTAGGCGCGCACACAGATGGCTGCAGCAGATGTAAAAGCCGCTCGAACACATGTGCAATGCGCCCGCCCGCACAGGCGGTGGCTGTGCGGGCCAGGCACATCCTCCTCAGGTTTGTCTCATCATCGCCCTCGTCTCTCCATGGACGTGGCTATCACACGCGACCATGTGTTCCCACGCGCACCTTGTCAATCTGGTCCTGCATCTGCTTGCGCAGCGCCTCCATCTCCTTGGACAGGCGAAGCGCCTCCTCCACCTGCACGCCTCGCACCATTGGGCCACGGCAAGCGAGCATCCATCACTTTGTTGGCCTGCTGCCTCCATACGGGCACAGCGCCAGGGTGGTGGTCAACAGCGTGGGTACAGCACGAGTGCGCACGCCCTTTCCTGCCCCTTCCACGCTCCACACCACTGGATCAGGAGTTCAGCCCCCTCCCTTCCCTCCTCCGCCCTCCCATAGCATGCTAACGCGCAAGGCTGTCCTAGTGATGCGGACGGGCGCACTACGCAGTGTGCACCTGCGCGCGCCAGGTCGCCTCTGCCGTGTACACCTTGACCGTCTTGAGGTTGAACGACCACACGTACCAGTTGTGAGACAGCAGCGCGCGCACTCCGGCACCCTGCATTGCGCGCCACACGTCACCACAAGGACGACCACAACCAACACCGCCTCAATTGCCAGCCGCTGAACGCCTCCAGCGTGTGTGAAACTGTACACGTCATGTGGCACGCTGTGGGCGTCAGGAGTCTGGCAGAGTTCACTCGCCTACCACCCGTGTGCACCACCCCACGCCCTGCATCGCACCTGGTCCCCCAGGGAGAAGACCGTAGTGCAGGTGGCGGCGTCGTGGGCGATGATGTTCTTGTCGCGGCTGCCGCTCCAAACCTGGGTGCCCACCGCTGCCAGTGCGTCCACCGTATCAGTGTGCGCGCGCAGGGAGCGCACCATGCGCCCGTCGTCAATCGAGTAGACGCAAATCTGCGCGGTGGGGGAAGGTTGGCATGGAGGCGTTGGCATGGAGGCTGGCGTGCGCACGCCCACCCCCGACTCTGGCACTTGTGGCTGCAGCAGCTGCGCATGCTGCAGGGCGTGCACCGTCGTCGCAATGTGCGCACCTGGCCTCCATCGCAGCCGCACCAGACGTTGGAGCCGTGCAGCGTCATGCACTTGACGGCTGTGGCGCAACGGGTGACACCACAGGCTGGTTCAGCATGCGTGGCGAGAGCCCCAGGACAAGCACAGCTCTGCTGCAGTGGCCGCCCTTCTTCTGCCCAGGCAGGGTGCTGATTCACGGACTGTGCGCCCACCTGCACCTGCCGCTGCTCCCGCCAGCACTTGAGGGCTCACCTTTCCCTCCCTCCACGCGGATGCTCTGCCCGTTGCTGCTGTCCATCTGCCCCGAGCTGTTGGTGTCAGACCACGCGTAGACGGTGGCGTCTGCTGACCCCGACCAGATCTTGCCGCCGCTGCCCCCAGACTTGCTCATGGGCGTTAGCAGCAGGCAGTCCACCTGTCCACCAGTGCACAAGGCGTGGGACACCACCTCATCAGGCTTGCCCACAAAGACGCGGCCCACCATGCAAGCGCACGGAGCCTGAGGTGGGCTCGCTTGCTGCTCGCAGTGGTAGCGACCAGACCTGTGACTGGCCAGTCACTGCTGCAACGCCTGCCTGCCCTCCCGCCGCTCGGTGCAGCTGCAGCGCTGCCGGCACCCACCTGCTTGTTGTGGTGCCCGCTGGCAGAGATGGGTGTGCCCTCGGGCGTCCACGTCTTGACCTGGAAGTCCACGCCGCCCGTGGCCATGTACTTGTCCCCAGGCCCGGCCGCCATGCACGTAATCTCACCCTTGTGAGCCGCAAACGCCTGTGGGTGCACACGCACGTCAGCAGGGCACACCTTGCGGGCCTCCACCCCGGCACCTCTGCTGCCACACGCCACTGTCCGGCTGATAGCTGCTGAGGTGTCCTGCCACCCGCTCTCCTATTCACGTGTTCCACTTGTGCCCACCTTGGTCTTGACGGCCCCTGTCTCGATGTCGTAGATGACCATGGTGCCGGCGTTTGAGTTGTTGCCGGTGCACACCCACAGGTTTTTGCCGATGATGGCAATCTGGTGCACGGGGTCCTGGAAGGCCTCGGAAGCCACCACCTGCTCGTGCCTGCAAGCAAGGCACACCCGGCGAGCGTGGCACGCCGTTGCTGCGGGCGGCCCACGCTTTCTCGTGTGCCCATGCCGGGCGGGTGATGGCACGGCATGTGGAGCAGAGCTGGCAGCAGTTGCTCACCCTCCTGAGCTGATCTCCCAGCGCTTGATGCCATCGGACTGCGAGCCGGTGTAGATGTCGGACCCGTGCAGCGTGACCGCCTTGACCTTGCCCGTGTCCTTCTCGTCAAACTGGTGAATTGTGGCCCAGGAGAAGGCCCCATTAGGAACGCCGCTGGCAATGCCCTTGCCACCGCGCGCCACCGCCCGTGCCTGCATCCTGCCCAAACTGCTCCTGCTCTAAGTCGGTCCAGAGTCGCTCCGGCTCCTCGCCCCGCTGCAGCGAACGTGCTTAGGCATCGAGCACGTCGGTGCTGATGTTCTCAGCTGCTCGCCATCCGATTTGGCGCAGTGCCGCTCCGCAGGTCGCAATTGCTGGAGTCGCTGCACGACATCCCGGCGCAATTGGACAAAGCAGCAGCCTTGCCTGACCGTAATTGCACGGTTTGCGCACCTCGAGCGGGGCCCTGGCGCTCGCACTGGCTCAAGCACTCCCAACGGGGGGTTGCATCCATTAGCGAGCAGAGAGCAGCGGTACAGCGGCATTCCGGTAGCAATCTAGATGGCACAGTGCTGCCGTCACATGCAGGCTGCCGTCAGCGGCATTGCCCGCACCACGCACGTGGCGCTGCACCACGCCCTTCCAGCCGCCAGCGCAGCAGCGGCACCACTGCACAGCAGCATCAGCGCACCGAGCCGCCGCCGCCGTCACCATGTCCTGGACAGGGCAGGGCCAGCTGCTCCACCGGCGGCGGCGCTGCAGCAGCCTGCCACCGAGCCGCAGGGCGCAGCAGCACCAGCAGCACCAGAGCCACACATATCAGTGCTACTGAGGCCGGTGCTGGAGGTCTTCCAGCCGCTACGCATGCGGTCGTACGTGGATGGCACCCTGGGCGCAGGCGGCCACGCTTGCGCTGTGCTGCAGGCGCACCCGGTGCGTGACCGTTGGCAGCTCGTGCAAGTGGACAAACTGACTGCTACCCGTGATGGCAGCCATGCAGAGCTGTCGTGCCGTGATGCGGGATGTGGGCGCACAGGAGCTGGAGATGCTGGTGGGAGTGGACTTGGACCCCACGGCACACGCCATTGCCGGGCAGCGGCTCCAAGCAGCCAACGTCGGGCGGGCGTGCGACATCCGGCTCTTGCGCGGCAACTACAGGCAGCTGCGCACCTTCCTTTCCAGCTTGCCAGCGCCACCCGCCGCCGCAGCAGCGCAGCAGCCGCCGCAGGCGTCCCAGGCCGTGGGCCAACAAGGACCGCCAACGCTGTACGGCAACGTGGACGCGATGCTGCTGGACCTGGGTGTGTCCTCCATGCAGGTGCACACACCCTGCTGCCAAGAACGTGCCTGTGGCTCTATGGGCAGCTGGCTCGCCAACTGAGTCGTGCAGGTGACTGCGTGTGGTTGCGTGCTTACCTGCATTGCCTTTGCAGCTGGACACGGCGGAGCGTGGCTTCAGCTTCATGCGGGAGGGCCCCCTGGACATGCGCATGGACCCTCAGGCGGCCATCAGCGCGGAAGACGTGCGTGTGCGGTGCCTGGGCACATTGCTGCTTTGGCTTGACCCAGCCAACGTCCCTGTATGCGGTGGCGTGCACGGGAAGGTTAGGGCCTTGGGAACAGATGTGACTGCCAGGTGATGCTGCGTGCGTGCGCAGGTGGTCAACTCGTGGTCAGAGGCGGAGTTAGGGCGCATCATACGTGACTATGGCGAGGAGAAGATGTGGCGGCAGGTAGCGCGGCGCATCACGACAGCCAGATCCAGGGGCACCATCCGCACCACCATGCAGCTGGTGGAGGCAATAGGCTACACGCAGGTCCCCAGCAAAAGCGGGGGAGGGGGAGGAGGCAAGCGCATCCACCCAGCGACGCGCACGTTCCAGGTGCGTGTGGCATTGAGGCGGGCCGGTGCGCGTCTGGTGCTAAGGCTCTGCTGCTTTTGTCACTCAGACGCTCTGTACACTCATCTGTGGTTGGCGTGCAGGCCCTCCGCATCGCCGTGAACGATGAGATCTCCAAGCTGGAGGAGGTGAGTCCACGCAGAGTGCTGGCTATGAGCGGCCATGGCGACACCACTCTCACACATGGCGTGCCCTGACCCACCCTCCGACATGGTACACGTGACGCAGGCGCTGCCCGTGGCCATCCAGGCCATGGCACCAGGCGGGCGGCTGGCCGTCATCAGCTTCCACAGCCTTGAGGACCGCGCCGTCAAGCGTGCTTTTTCACGGGCGTGCGGCAAGCCCACCCCCGAGGACGAGGAGCACATGTACGGGCCCAACAAGTACGCCTTTCTGGACGCCCTGGAAGCCAACGCAGTGGCCAAGCTCGTGACACGCAAGCCCCTGGTTGCTGGCGAGGACGAGAGCAGCAACCCGCGTGCGCGCAGCGCCAAGTTGCGAGTCATTGAGCGCCTGCCACTGCCACAGGGGCGACGATGACTTTTTGAAGCTTTTTGCAAGCATACAGGAAGGTGAGAAGCAGCAATCGCGCCGCGTGCATGGCAAACAAGGCATCAGCGCAGGCCCTCAACGGGCCGCAGGCGAGAACGGTGCAGGAGCAGGAGGGGCAACATGCGTAGGAAGCACATCAGACCCGTGCATTTCCAGGACAGGAGACCACCGCGGGCGCCGTCAAGTCAGGGTGTGTGTCGGTGGCGCCGCAGCATGGAGGGACAAAGGTACAACACTCTCACACGAGGGTCAATGAGCGCGCGGGCAGCAGGGGCGCCGCCACACATGGGCAGCACCCGCGCCGCCCGCGTCCGCAGTCGTCGTCGCTGCGCCAGCCAGCCTCTTAAACCTTGATTGGGTTGCCCATCTTGTCCACGCCCATCTTGTTGATCAAACTCTTGTGGATGTGGGGGATGACACCGCCGCCCGCAATGGTCGCCTGCGCACGACGGCGGCACGCGCGCAACGGAGGCGACAACGCACGGGGTCACAGCTGCTCATCATCGTGGTGAACACCACGACTGCCCACCTCCGACGCTGCTGCGAGCTCTCTCCTGGCAGCGTCTGCGCACGGAAGTTCGTGTTTTGCGCGCACCTTGATGAGCGTGTCGAGCTCCTCGTCTCCGCGGATGGCGAGTTGCAAGTGGCGGGGGGTGATACGCTTCACCTGCGCGCATCGCAAGGGCGGGGCGGAGCGCGCTCAGGAGAGGGCTGGTCAAACGGGAAGTGGGCACACGAAGCTCGAAGGCCACGACTCGCCTTCAGGTCCTTCGACGCGTTACCAGCCAGCTCCAGCACCTCAGCGGTCAGGTACTCTGCGCGCAAGGAAGGTTCGCGTGTGGTGGTGAGGGCGATGGCACCTGGCGCACCGAGGGGCAGCGATGCAGCAGAACGCAGCGCGCACGCACCCAGGATGGCGGCCGTGTAGACGGCGGCCGTGGCACCGACGCGCCCGTTGGCAGTCACGCGGCTCTGCGGGCGCGCAAGGGGGCACCGTCGTCGTGGTGCCGAGGGGGATCGCATTGTTAGTCCAGGTTCGAAGTGCCCCAAAGCAGGCCCGCGACGCAGCGCCAGGCACGCACCTTGAGCAGACGGTGGATACGCCCCACTGGGAACTGCAGGCCGGCGCGGCTCGAGCGCGAGGTTGGCTTCTTCTTGTCGCCTCCCTTGCCACCCGTCAGCGTGCTGCAGTCAACAACACGCCACGCCACACACACGATGAGCGCACGAGCGCACCCGCACCGCCTGCACCGCTGCTGTGGTCCTCTGCGCGCTGCTGGTTCCGCTTGTTCTCGCTCACCCCTTGGCTCCCTTGCCAGAGAGACCCTTGGCTCCCTTTCCAGACATGGTGATGCTGCTCGAACGGAGGGGGGCTGTGTGTGTGCTGCGCGGGGAGCTGCGTAGTCTGCCTGCGTAGTCTGTGCCGCAATCGTGCCAGGCGACGGTCTTCACCGCTGTACCCTCAATCTGCATGCGAGTGCGCAGCGCGCGACGCGGGGCCCTCGCCCCCGTGCACCACCCTCACGAATCCCCTGCACACGCTGCTCCTCAGGGTAGTGCAGATGAGTCGACGCCCCTGGACGCCTTGGACCGGCGGCGGTCCTACCACAACCAGGAACCGGAGCTCAGCAACACACCATGGTTCAGCACTCCAACACCTATGGTGGGCCCTGGGAATGGGCAGCCACCCTGCAGGCCTGTGGGGCAGGGCCCACCGGGCGGTCACCTTGGACCGCCGGGCGGCGCTGAAACCAGCCGTGCTGCAGCACCATCCACCCTGTGGTCGGGGGCGGCCGGGGGTTGCGTGACCCACTGGGCAGCACGTTAGCACTCCAAAGCCGTGCACTGGCAGCATGCGCACGGGCGGGAGGGCGAGCGGAGACATCGCGCGATCGCATGTTTGTCTCTGTGGGCCATTTGCAGAAGTGAG